>JAPYYS010000126.1:0-98826 GCA_030522525.1 Campopleginae sp. 14b
CAGAAGCAATAGCAACTTGGCCCGACAACCACGACCGCATAGTTAAAAGCCTAGAAGCCCAAGTATGGAAGAACGAAAGTGCTCTTGAAGCTTCTCAAGTTGAGCAACAGCGTATTTCAGACGAGCTCACCCAGTGCAAAGCAATGACTGAAACCCTACATAACGCACAAGCCGAAATGGCAGCTCTAAAGGAACGTTACAACGAAATGGCAGTTAGGCTGGCACTCATGGCAAAGCGGAAGAATTCATTGGATCGTCCAAGAGATGGCTCGAAGCGAGCGCGCGGAGAAACACCGATGTGAGCTGAAACGCAAAAGTGAATTTTTGTATGCAGCTCGTACGAGTGCTCCGCTTAACACCTGCACTCGTGCGGTTACGCATGATAAGCCTTCGGCTCAAGTGGCACCATCACGCGCGATGTAATTCGTCGCTTTCCGCACTCGTTGCATAAAATACTATTATCTTACCGAGAGTCAGTACGAAATTCGTGCAAACGGACTTGAACGTCATCGGTAAACTGACCGTAGATAATTTTTTTACATCGAAATTACCGACCGGTGGTATTGA
The DNA here is from genome assembly GCA_030522525.1 of Campopleginae sp. 14b. Lineage (NCBI taxonomy): Eukaryota > Metazoa > Arthropoda > Insecta > Hymenoptera > Ichneumonidae > Campopleginae sp. 14b. The sequence continues at coordinate 568 of JAPYYS010000126.1, forward strand.
GATTGAAGTTATTTGCTTTGCCACAAAAAGAACGGTTTTGCACATGCTGGAAAACAGATCCATCATGAATAACTCGCCCCCACAAATATTTTGCATTCGAGACGTGAATAAAGTGAGAAATTTTTGGACATGAATTTTGGAATACATCGACCATTTTGCATTGCCGATCGAAAATATTATTTGTCTCTTTATAGATCCATACTTCGTGGAGCCTGACAATACATATTTAATTATTGTAATTATTCCAAACACAAAGTTCAGAGTTGCGAATAACTAATTGAGGAAACAAAAGCTGCACGTTATGTTTCCTTCGTTTCATTCTCCTCAAAAATAAGGATCAAACATTTTAACTCGCAATTGTTGTTCATGCGATGTTCAAAAAATCGAGAATATAATGTATCTCATCGAGCGAGTTTGCCCTCTCTCACCATCGTGTACTTGCTCCATGACGCGAATCCTTGGTGAAGATCGTATCGAGAAAGATGGGGCATCACAAGAGCACTCTTTTTACTATCCAAAAACTTTCACCGTCCATCTGTACGTTCGTGTCTGCGTCAGTGCCTTCCTTGCTTTTTTCCACCTCTCGCTCTTCCTTTCTCTTTCTCTCTCACTCTCTGCAACGTGTTTCCAATATTCCCACGACCCTACTCACACGTAAACACGTACGTCGACACCTATTCTTCGACTTTATTGTATTACATCGGAAGCGTAAACAATAGACATTCAAAATGCCTATTCTGTAATATTATATTATCGAAATTCATCGATTATGTAGCATAAAGAGTGTTTTCATAAATGTCCATCGTCACTTTCGTATTTCGAGGTTACGTAACTTTGCTTTCTGCTATTTTTCGGCTTTTCTCTTAGTAAAAAATTTCAATCGCTTCTGATTCGGAGCACTCATATATCTTTCGCGAGCCTGGCGGTGGTTGGACAAAACGAGAGACTCGCGTCGCAAGTTCCGCCACCTGTCGTTACGGGCGCTGCATATCATTATTCGGAAGTTACAGTGCGATTATTTCGTGGTGTCTATGGTAATTGAACCTTCGGGATGAAAGAAACTGAAGCAGCTTAGTTTGTTCCTGCAGTAAAAAATATTGAGAAATTTTTCAAATTTCATCGCAGCCAAGATCGTTCCTGCACATTTATTTCGACACTTTATCCGCGCAGGTAACTATTTGAAATGGCGTTTTAATGACAGAGCAGCAGAAATGGATCTGGTCACTGCTGTAAAAACCAACAAATACAGAAAATTGGGCTATGACACGTTTTATTGTAATATTTAAAAATTTAACGACGCTTTCGAAAAATTAAAAAAAATAGGATGTTTGAAGTTAATCTCGAAGACTCGCAGGTCCACCAGATGGCAAAATCTACCGTCGTAATCCTAAGATATGAGACGTCCAGTGCATAAAATCCGAAAATCTTTTCAATGTCCGAATCGACGTCGTACGAGATAAAACCTCATTACGGACAATAAAAATTCAAAAAATTGTAAATTATAACGTGCACACTGACGATATGATAAAAAAGGCGAAAACGTGCAAATATCGTTTCGCTTCCCTCGCCATGAAAGAACGCACTTTCATCAGATGTTACATTCATTCGAACGGCTTATTCTTCATATTTACTTCGATGATTTACGACGAAGAAGATTCTCGTCAATGCGAACGTGCACTTGCCACGATTTGGAGAAAAAAACGAAAATTGTCAAATTCATTAAGTTTCAATCTGATTGGAAAAAGGTAATGGAATACAATCGAAGGTTTTTCTATGATTCACGAGCTTTCGCGTTACAATGCTCGAGGTTATCGACCAGGAAAGTGTATTTCTTCAAATTTTCATTATGTAACGGCCCGAGCGAAATCGATAAAAATAGAAAAGCAGGTTCCAAGGAAAAAAGCCTTTAAGCATCGACAGCTTGCGGCTGAAGAATAGTGGCAATGAGTCGCTTTAAACATACCTCGTGTTTATATTTATTTCATTTATCATCTCCCCATGCGGTTCCCCATCAAGAAGAGCCGGCAAACTTCCAACCGCGTCTTCTCGGTTACAGAATGTGAAAGTAGCAGCGGTCATCTGGTCATCCTTATTATGTATACTCGGGCGCATCGAGCTATACAACCACAAAACATTACACACACACACACACACACGCACACACTTTATGCACGTCTATTTACAAATACAGGCTGTCTCGACTCGATTGGAGTGACTGACGGAGACGAGAATTCCAAAACGGTCTAGAAAATTTGAGTAAAAATAGTTTGGCACGTATTTTCCAAAATTTATGGAAAGATCAGCCAAATTTTGTTCCACAGTGGAAAAAAGCATGATTTCTTTTCAAGGCCATAAATTCCGAATTATGTAAAAAAAAACGTTTCGGGATAAAAAATACCAAATTCTGATCGAAAAGTCCGCCAGGAAGTCGTCGAAAAGCATGAAACGGGCCAGTGCCGATGCAGGTTTGACAGAAAATTCGAAATAACTCGAAAAGTTATAATTTTAGAAATAGAGAATTAATATTTCATTTTAAAATCGAAATCGACGTGAGTAAATGCATTTGAATTTTGTTGGGATCGGATGGATAATGTTTTTCTTCTTGAATCAGAATACCCGGTATATAGAAATAGATGTTTACGATAATACTTGCAAAGAGAGCCAGAAAAAGACAGAATCTCGCATTTTCTTTTTACTACGGCAAAATAGGCTCGCGTCGCCACGATCAAAAACGCTCGTTTTCCATTTTCTGCGAGCGGGGTATCCGTTCTTCCTCATTCGCTCCGCGTTGCGAAACAAAAGAAAGATGGGAAATTTCTTGTACACGATGAGGATCACGGTCGTTATTCGCGTAACTCGCGGGATCGTTTACGTCCATCGTCATCGATAGTTCGATCACATTTCTCCACCCCTCTCAACCATTTTTATGATCCGATTGGATAAATTTCATCTTTCGCCTTTGGAAAAGATAAAAATACGAGAAAATATTTAATTCATCATTTTTCATTCGTCCAGAGGAATTTTTCCCGAGGAACCGATTTTTCCAGAGTCCTGGGAAAAATTAGTCGACCAGTTGGATAATAAAATTGGTACCTGTTGGTTAAGTCGTCAGCCACAAGTTTTTTACGATCGTAGCGCAGCAGAGTGGCTGCGTTGCTCAAGACAATAGAAGAAAAGAATGACACAATGGCTCGAAATATTCATACATAATAATGAGCCAGTGCAGACGATGTTTTTTGCAGATTCGACGGAAAATACTACGGGGATAATTAACTGTTAACGATTTAGTTTCCGTTTTTTTTTTTCAATCGATTTCAAATGACGAAGAACAAGAAAAAATAACTTTTGGATGTGACTTTCGCCGGTTGAATGTGTTTTGGGAAAGTTTCTGCGAATGTCTGCTGGGAGGATTCTCATAATTAATAACTCGGTATTAGGATTTCTCGCGTTCGCGTGGTTGCTGCTCCGATTCGAGAGAATTTCACGTCTCATCGCATTGTCATACGATTACTGGGTCACGTGCCGTTTCTCTTTCTCATTTTTATTCACGTTTTTCAATATTTTATTGTATTATTTGAAATTTGAAGGATTTTCAAAATTGTCTTGATTCCTTCGGTTCTTGAAGTAAAACTGGCGAATTTTTGTGACTTTGGAAACCTTGGTTTTCAATCAAATTTGACAAAGACTGAGCAGGTTGGGATTTGCACTAAATATTTTCGAGAGCCAGGACGGTTTTGGGTCGTCGAGGAAGGAGCAACTTGTTGTCGTCTTCGACGTTATTCGCCATTGCTGGTGATTACGAAAAATACTGCAAGTCTTGCGGATGAGAGCGAGAGGATTTTTGTGCCCCCTCCCCGTCGAGAAGCTCCGGTTGCTTTCGGCTCTTAAATGAAAAAACTCATTTGAACATTATTTCACGTGAAATTCCGCCACAATCATTTTCTTAAATGGGTCAAAGGTTGCGCGTCATTTAGTCGGTTCGTGAGCGACGAAACGTATGCATCGATTGGAAAATGAACTTCCAGAGGATTTTGGCAGCGGCAATCGGAAATGATGCTCCCGTACGAGGACTCGTGATGAAATAGAATCGCGATCAGCATTTCCTGGCTCTATATATACGCACGTACATGTTTAAAGGGAAAAACAAGGCAAAGCGCATATGTAAGAACAGCTGCGCACATGAGCGCTTGATCTCACGCCCCCTGGGCCCCAGAATTCTGACTGGTTGATCTTCTCATTCTATTTTTTCCTTCTCCTTCTTCTTTCCTTCTTCTTCTTTTGGCGTGTCGTAAGCGTCGTATCTCCAAGCGCGTAATAAGCTTTCTCCGGTCGCGTCGAGGTGAAAATTCTCAACTTTCTTCCTCGCTGTAACAAACCGTCCTATATATCTATATAACGCGCGTGCATGCATTTATACACGTACAGAAAGATGCATGGTAGACGTGAGCCCTCTCGCGGCGTCTTCTTCCGATTGTGAGCTATGCATATCTCCAGAGAGCCGTTCCATGTTAACTCGCTGCTCTCATGTGTGCAGCACCAACGTCAACCACTCACAAGGATCTGTTGAACGAGCATGCATATATCTCCAGCGATTCCCATTGCAGTTTTTTTCATTTTTAACGCTATGTACGATCGAACTCTTTCTTCCGGTCGATTTTACCGCAAGGAGCTTCTTTTCTTTTCCCTTTTCAATCTCTCGAGGATTCTCTTTGCAAAACCCGGAAACTCGCATCGATAAGCGTTCCTCTCTCTCTCTCTCTCTCTCGTGACTTTTCCCGGCGAACGAGCATCGCGACTTTAACCATGAAAATTAAAACATCGGAAAATGCCAATTTTTCCAGGTAACTTTTTACGCTGGCATTTCCTACAAAGTTTTAACCTAAAGTACAAATAATAACTTCTCAATTTCTATGATCATAGCCTCGTCGACGCTCAACAGTGTAATCACCTGTTTTTAACAATAACCAGCTGCTCCTTTCGCTGCTGTTGTCTTCATTTATAATATGCAGACGAAAGCTGACGAAAGGCTTAAACCTTCTCTCGAACTTTCAATCCGCTCCGATAATCGTACGCGCACGATTCGCTAATCCTCCATCTCTACTTATTATAATTCAAGATCGATTGTAAACGATCTCTTGGCGAGCTCATGCTCCGTAAGCTTTGATCTCCTGTCATCCAGCAGTCCGACAAGAATCAGTCTTTACTGCTCTCGTCACGAACCAGAATCCTGTATATATGTATAACATTTCCGATTATGTCACTTCATGGTCGGCTCGCTCTTGTCTAACAGACACGACGTACAGGACAGCCGTGCAACTCAATTCCAACTACTACATGCGGCAGCAGGTTCCATACGCGGTCCATCCTCAACATTTCCACTTGATGTATTACGTTGTTATTTTTCAGTTATTTCAAAAATAGTCATTGATTCTAAGCGAAAATCGGGAATAATGGCATCACCTGTTTATGCAGCTCGTCGTGAAATACTTTTTATTGCCATAACGTAGAAATTTAACATGTTTTTTCGAAAAAGGTCTCGACTTTGTGGACCAGGAATTATGTAGCGTGTTTTTCTTGAAACTTCATTCGGATCCCCGTGAATTATCATACACACTTGGTAGAAATTTCTCTTGTTACATATTTCCTCGAGTAAACATGTCGAATGGAAAAAAAATCTTTGGTTTTGATGAATGATTTAGAAAGAAAAAGTTTCGAGGTACTTTAATGATTAAAATCATTTCGAAGAATCATTTCGGGCGTTTCTGCTTTTAATGTCAAACGATTTTTTTCTCATCTATCTATCAAATGTTTCTCCAATGCATTCGCGAGAGTTAAACGTTTGAGAATTTCTTTCGTTACGTAAAATTTCGACAACTTGGAACAGGAACCTTCGAGTCTCTGCTCTCTCGTCGCTGTCTTTCTCTCGAGATCGTTTAACATAGCAATCGATGTAAAAAACAAGTTGTAGCAGTCGATCATCGTTTTATTGCTTAGGAGGAATAGATTTTTATATTCTCTCCATATATGTCCGTATAAAATGGTAAGATTTTCATTGCTTTGAAAAATATGGTTTGAAGAAGTAGTCGGATGTAGTAATTCACCTGCGTAGACCGTATTGCTCGGGATAGTAAGAGCATCTTTTTGAAGTACGATCACACGCGGAATTGTGTAACGTTGCTTAAAGTAAATAAATCCTTGAACGCGCGTCTCCTTGCGAAATTGATTAAATTAAAAATCCGCGAGTTGCTGCCGCGATAGAGGAGATGAAAAAAATGTATTGAGAAAAAAACACGGAGAATGTTCCCTTTACATTAATGTTTATAAAAGTCCGTCTTCCCCGATAGCTCGTTAACGAGCATCCGCCATAATTTTCCACAACTTTGCTCGACTTCTCATCCTCTCGTTTCTCCGCAATCTTTCACCTTATGATGCTCACGACTAATTGGCTCATCGCAAGGTTTCCAATGTTTTCCCGATGCGTTCTCGAGCGATCGATCCTCTCCGATACGGACTGATTTACTTCGTTGTAACGGACTAGAATGTAGAAAAATCGAATTCTAAAAACTTTGATCTGATTCAGCGATCGCGTGTTGCAATTTTAAAGAAACTTTTGCCAAGAAACTTACTTGATTATTATAAAATTTACGTGACGGAAATGGCCGGAAAAAATATGCGAGCGATATAAAAAAACTTTTGTGACTATTGTAAGAGACTTTGTTGTTTTTTTGTAATTGAAGCGAAAATTTCGATAACAAAAAATAGCCCGCATATGCGCGCGCGGTCATTAAGCTGCGTGAAAAATAGTAGAAATTTTGTTCTTACGTGGCCAGGAGGGTACGCGGACGAGAAAACGCAACAAGCATTCACACCGGGATTGGGACGTTCCACGAAACTTAAGCCGCAGCATCATTTTATACAATCTCACGTTTTATCAGGCCTCTCGGACGAGGCAAAAGACGCTGCAGGGCAGAAAGGCGCACGAATTCCGATGCCCCTTGCTTGCTGTCTCATCGCGTACACCTCTCTATTTTTTTTTCCTCGTTTTTTCCACCGCGTACAATCGTCTCTTTCACTCTTAAAGCAAAATTGAAGGAGCCAGAGGCTCGACCAACCAACGAATCAACTGTCCTAGAGCAAATAATCCTTCGAAATGTTAATTATACACCGAGTCGATAGTATCCTAGTTTTCGAATAATCGAGACTCATTTTTAGCCGCTCAAATTATCCGTAAATATCGAACATCGATTAATTATTATGCAACTTCTCATCAAACCGAAATTAGCACAAATTACTTTCGGTAAATCACTACAAATTATATTCTCAACGATTTTATCGTTTTATCAAAAATCGTGACGAACGAGATTAAATAAATAATTTAAAAAAAAACACACATTTTCTCTCATCGCGTCATAACTTTCCTTTTTTTTCGGTTTTCTTTTTTTTTTTAGAAATCAATACACTTTCCTCGATATTTCGAGGATCTGCCACGTAATTTATGCAACAAAAGTTAACACGTTTGACTTATTTATACTAATTGTCGATTTTGGAGCTCGATAAATATTTGTCCAAATAAAATATTGCTTTTGCGTGAAGAAACTCGAAAGAGTAGAGAAAATAAAAAGAATGGAGCACATGATGGAATCCGTGATTGGAGGTGTATGAGTCGGTGAGCGAAATCATCTTCCGCGAAAGTTCGACTCGATCGTCGCAGAGCTCCGGTCAATATTTCCAGTTAATACGTTCGCATACACCTACGTATTTATTGTAACGATACATGGCAACGTTAGGTCTGTGTATGAAGAATTATCGAGTCGAGAAAGAGGGACGAACGAGTAAGAGCGTTGAGCGATCCAAGGAAGAGCAAAGGAAGAAAAAAACGTTGAAAAAAACTGAAACGGTCGATGTAAAACGTCGACCAAACGAAAATATCTGGGTCAAATGGACCCGGCTTCCCTTTCTATGGTTATTCTCGAGGCTTTGTAACCTGCGGTTCGAAAAAAAAGCATCTGTCGATCACGAAAGATCCATCTTTATAATGGCGTGGAATAGTTTCGTTTTTTTTTTCATCTAACTATCACTTTCGTAATGATCGAGAAATCATACGCCCAGATCGAATCTTTTCACCGCATTAGAGCGAGAATCATGAATATTTACGACCAGCAACTCGTTTCACTTCCGTACAGAACAAAATTCTATCAAGTTTTTGTATATATCCTCGTATTTTCATCCGGCGATACGGAAACCATCCAAATTGGACAGCGAATCGATCGATTTTCGTACGAGACATCCTAAAACCGTGTTTTTTTTTTTCACCGAAAGACAATTTACATAATTTCTAACTGTGATCGACCGTTTGGCGCCTTTTAATTCAGACACTTTTGGCAATTTATTCATCAATTTATATCACTTTGTCCCATAGAAAGATCCCACACAGGAAACATGCTTAATTATGTTTCACACATCGTAAAAAATATCAAACGAAAAGATTCCATCAAATGGTGGTTTTTTTCTCCTTTTTTCTTCTATCTCTTTGGAGATGCTGTGTCGGGACATTGCTAAAAGTTGATGCACAATAAAGACGAGCATGAACAAGCCGTCTCGTCTTCCGAGCACGAAAAGGACATTTTTCATACTTTGTTGGATTTTGATTTCTCTCATTTTGACATTTTGAGCTGCTGTTTTCGGGTCTCGACGTAACGATGTTAATTGAAATGTTAATGAGTTTTGAATGTTCTCACTGCGGATATTTTCATTTTCGAGCAACGACATTGAATCGAAAGAAATTTTAATGGAAATTTCGATAGTCTGTGCAAACGTCATGAAACTAAAGATTTGCGTAATTCGTTGATGAAATTCACTGTTGCAATTCGAATTTAATTTATAGCGTGAAAGGTAAATTCATTATTTTGAAAAAGTCATGTCGAAATGCGGTGGATTTTGGTGGTTGTGATGAAACAAAAATTTAACAAGCATCAGGATAAATCGTTTTTTTTTTCAAAATTTCATCCGAGCATCGTGGGCGGATGAGAAGACAAAAATAAATCTCCTCAAATGCAGTCCCCAAAGATTGACGATTATCCGGACAAAAATGAAACTTTTTGAAAATACGAAAGAAATAAAATGACGAGGCAAAAGTGTCGTGGCAGAAATTTGGTTGGTCAACGAGTTTAATCGTCGCGAGAGTTCGCGATCGAAACGTTTATAAATAATAATTATGATTTCACACTGAAGTACTTTCTTTTCAATAATTTCCACTGGCGAGTGTTGAAAAGGAGTAAAAAGTGAGAAAGAGATCAAATAATGAGCAATTCGAGTGCGCGAATGAATGGAAAATCTTCGCTCGTAATAAAGACTCGTAAAACTTTCGTAATTTCTATTCTAATTAGTGATTTTATTTTTTCTTCGTATTTCGCTCGTTGCATATTAATAAAATTGGACCAATTATTGCAGGTTACGCGTTTTAATAACGTCTGTCGTGAATCGCAAATGTAACATGCGGGATGAGATCCGTAAGATCTGTGTGTGTAATAAGAACATCGCGTGGTTACACACCCGAGCTCGTTCCTCTCGCTCAGCTCTCTTTTTTTCGCCTCTTTTTTTTTTTTATCTTCCTCACTATCTTGCAGTGTAAATCTACACTTGTGTATGAGTTTTACTATCCTAGCATAGCAGGAGCGTGCTTAACGATCTATGAAAGTTTTTTTACTCATTTTTTCTTCTTGAAATCGTCCAAAGTACGAGCCTGTTGCGTGATCCTTCGAACTCATACCTCTGGATGCCATAACTTCCATAATGCTTGTCTCGAACTGATCTATATGCATTAATATTGAACCTCTCTATGAACACGAACGAGATATTATGTTTTCCCGAGTAAATATCAACAAAAGGGATTTCAAGTCGCACGGTTTAACATTTGCGGTCATTTTGTTCGAGCCATTTCGTTAATATGCTGCTCCGAGTCTGTATGAAGAAATTATATGCATGAATACATTTCGAGGGAGTATACAGATCTATTTGTGTTTTAGAGCATAATTAGCGGTAAGCTTAATAATAATTACAACAGCGTTAAACTCTTTTTAAATGTATCTTTGCAATGAGATCGCGACAACGGTTTTTAATGCATCTTTCGTATTCGTCGTGCAGCTGAGACGAACGGAAATGTTTTTACGCTCCAGATCTTGCTCAATACATTTTAAGTGATGCATCAATATTTTTCGCCATTTTTTTTTTGCCAAATTTTCTTGGGATCTCGAAGGCACTTTACAGTCGAATGAACGTTATTTATCTTTTTTTTTTTTATTTTCGGCTCATTAATCATGGCATTTAAATTGACAAATGGTATGGGGGAAAAAAATCCCTTCAACTTCGTAACTCTTTGTAAATGACGGGAATTGTTGCATTAATTTTTTTTATTTCATTAGATAATTGAATAATGTTGACGAAGTAGCAAACGACCTTGAAAATCATTGCAGAACGAATAACTCTGGAATAACAAATAATGACGTGTCTCTCGTCAAAATAGTCATTACGAGGCACAACACAATGAGATTGACAAATTTTAATTGACACATACGAAGTTGGTCGACTCGCGAGCTCTACTCATTTCTCTACTGCTGTGAAAGTCGAATATCATTGACAATGGGTACGGAAGAGTCGCGTTCGCAGGTTCGCCAGGCTAAACGACCTAAACTGTCGTAAATCTTGCTGTCAACCGAGCTCTTTTCATTAACGTTTCGAGAACCACGTACGCCTCACTCTTTTATTCACCGTATCGCTCCTCCACTATTTTCATGAAATACTTTTATTTTTACCATCATCGTCTTGTTTTTGTTGATATCCACGCGATTGCAGGAAACAAAAAAAAAACAAAACAGGAGAGCAAATTCTCAGTTGGAATATTTTCTATTGAGTTTTATTGAGTGATAACAAAGGATTATTGCTCGGAATGCGAATTATTTATGGGAACGAGATCTTTTAAAAGTTTTTAATTTTTCTTTCATTTTTCTACTAAATCGAGCGATTCCCTGCGCAACGATTGATCGCGACTCTTGTTTTCTGCATCGTTGTTGTATATAATCTCTGAGGAATTTCAAAATTAGTGGCACGTAATGTTTTTTTGCCTTTTGACAGCTGCCACTTGAAATTGAAATCGCGATAACTTTCGTGACCTTAAAATCTCAATTCCTGTATCGATTTGAATGTTCAAATGTGTGCAAAATATGGGATTGTTAAGAATTACATTTTCGACGCGACCTACATTTTTTGAGCCGCGTAGAAAATTAGTTTTTTGTTCGCTCCTCGTCAAGGAAATAATTGACGCGCTGAGTTTGTCGCCAAATAAATTCGCATCCGGATTGTTTTCCGCGTGTTTCTCAAGCACGTGCCGGCGCGTCCTATCTTCATCGCGCCTATTACGGTACTTGTTGCACGCGCTTTCAAAAGCAAACCTAGTGCCGCGAACGTTACTCGCGATCTCTGCCGCCGAGAGTCTCATTTATCAAAGGTCGCGCAGAGTGTCGCGGAGTTGTTAAGAACGGCAAAATGACGGCCTCGGGAATCGCCCGCTAAGCAGAGAGGGCCCTGATAAACGAGAGAAAGATGTTTAGCCTAAAGGAAACGTTTAAAAATTTCAACGATGTATTTCATAGTGTTGTTTTCGCAATTGTTAGGAGTTGAGAAAAAATGGGAAAGATAAGTGTGCAGAAAGACATAGTTAATTTGTTAAACAGCGTGTTATTGTCGAGAAAGAAAACAAGGAAGAGAGGAGGAGGGAGGGAGGGAGGGAGGGAGGGAGGGAGGTAGGGAGAGTGAGAGTGAGCGAGGAATAATGAAAGTGTAGATCTGCAATAGACAAGATAGTCCAAAGTGGCTTAAGGTTCTTGCTTGAGCCGACGAGCTCGTCTCCCCGCGTCGCCGTCATCGTCGCGTCTGAGGATGCTCGATTCTCTGCTCGGATGGTGTAGCATGCAGAGGCGGTAAATCCCATAGGTGATGGGTCGGTCGCGCGCGCGGTGATGGGTTGCCAAGGAGTCGGCTATATCGCGAGTGGGGTCCGAAACCTCCGAGCGATTCCCCTCGCCCTCGTCGTCATCAACGTCCTCTTCATCCTCGTTGTCGTTGTCGTCGCGTTATAGTAACCGGCGCCGCCGCCGCGACCACCACCACACTTGCTCGGGCCACGTATAAAAGGAGCTCGACGACCGAGCACGGAGCATCAGTCCTCAAATCAAGCAGGAGGAACAAGCATCCCAGTCGCAGCACTATCCACAAAACCATGAGGGCATTCATGGTGAGTAATTGGGTAGAGAGAAGAATCATCGTACAGCATGTTGAAACAGTGTTCCATTAGTTTTCATTCGTAAAGAGCCTCCGAACCGTAAAAACAAACAAACAAAAAATCGTTTAACGGAAGCGTTTACTTTCTTTGCCGCGTCAAATTGTCCAAAGTTCGTCGCGTGCGGTTTACCCGCGGGAATAATAACAAACTTTTGAGAGAACGAGAGGGAGAGAGGAAAGAAAAAAAGGGGACGAAAGGGAGAACCGGATGAAAGAGGCCGTACCGACGACGTCATCTCCCGCGAACACTTTCTCTCGTATATATCGGTCGCGAGAGGCTCTCTCACGTTCACCTGGCAATCCAAATGAAACTAAAAATGGAATTGGCTTGGTCGTGTGACCTAACGGATGAGTATTTATTCCTCGGCTCAGTTTGATGGAAAGTTTAGTGCTTTCACGGGATTTCGCCGGTGAGGAAGAGAGTTGGAAAGTCCTCGCGATTAGAATGCACATATTTTCTTGTATTTTCTTTTTCTCCGGTCACTGTCGTTTAATCTCCGATGGGATTAAAAGGTCGTAGCTGAAATAACAATTAATCGGAGTACTCGATGGATAACCCGGAAGTAGAGCGTTGGGTGACGTAATCGGGAGGGCTTTCCTTTAACGATTTGTTTTTCACAGATCGTGGCGGCACTGGCCACAGTGGCGATGGCTCGCCCAGAAGCCGGTTATTCTTACTCCCAGCCCCAGCCAAGCGGTAGCTACGGAGCACCAGGAGGTGGCAGCCTCGGAGGAGGCGGCGGTGGCGGTGGACTCGGTGGGCTTGGTGGACTCGGAGGTCTGGGAGGCTTCGGAGGCGGCCACGGTGGCGGCGGTGGTCTAGGAGGTGGATCCTTCGGCGGTGGCTCTTTCGGCGGCGGTTCCGGTGGATTTGGTTCAAGCGGAAGCGGCGGATTCGGCGGTTTCGGTTCCGGAAGCTCCTTCGGCGGCGGCTCCATTGTTGGCGGATCCTTCGGCGGTGGATCCTTCGGCGGTGGATCCTTCGGCGGCGGCGGCGGCGGCGGCGGCGGCGGCGGCGGCGGTGGCGGCGGCGGCGGTGGTTCTCTCATCCAGAAACACATCTACGTTCATGTACCGCCTCCAGAAGCACCTGAAGAAAGACCCCAGCGTCCTATCACTCCTCAGGCACCTGCCCAGAAACACTACAAAATCATCTTCATCAAGGCACCGACTGCACCAACCCCAACTGCTCCGGTAATCCCGGCACTTCCTCAACAGGACGAACAGAAGACTCTCATCTACGTTCTCGTCAAGAAACCCGAAGAAGCACCGGAAATCAATCTCCCGACTATCGCACCGACGCAGCCCAGCAAACCCGAGGTCTACTTCATCAAATACAAGACCCAGGTACGACCTCTACGCCAAACTTGATGGAAAAAAATGAACAAAATCGTCGCTCAAAGCTTCGATCGTATGACTCGCAAAAAAGTTCAATGAATTCATGAAAAATGTGCATTTTCAATAACTTTTACAGAAGGAAGTTACTTCCGGAGGTGGTGGCGGTGGAGCTGGAGGATCCGGTGGTGGACTCGGCGGTGGACTCGGTGGAGGCCTCGGTGGAGGACTCGGTGGAGGACTCGGTGGTGGACTCGGTGGTGGACTGGGAGGTGGTTCGGGATCGGGTGGTGGACTCGGTGACGGTCACGGAGGTGGACCAAGTGCCCCGAGTGGACCAAGCTCGAATTACGGAGCCCCTGGAGTATCCGGCCCCTACTAGTCAATTTACCTAAAGAAACAAGATTTAAAACAAAGGACCCACACACTATCGCGCACACAGACACAGACAAGAAGCTAAAGAGAGAGAACTCGCGAAAGCGATTGAACCGGAAAGACAGCTAAATCGTCCGGATTAATCGCGCAAATAATAATTAATAATTAATATAAATAAGCAAGTGAGAAAGAGAGGAGAAACGTTTAGCCAAGAAAAACGAAGATTGCTGCTCCAAGGAAAGGATCAACTACTCGTAAACTCGAAACCTTCTCCGTTCGACGAATCGCGACGGGGAAACAACAAACCCGTAGTTATATTTTTAATATTTTATTAATTCTCCAAGTCCCGACGACGAACCGGAAGATGAATAAGAGGACAACGAACGAGCGAAGAGAACTATCGATCAAGCAGCCGAGTCGCCTCGCGAGTTGTACATCACAAGCGAGCCATCGAAACGAATATCGTCAATACCGATCGAACGTTTACCGATTGCCGATACCTCAACCGAAGGAGACTCCGCTGCTGAGATCAAAGTAGTCGACCGATCGAGCCGGTCCTTGCGAATATTCGTCGGCCCGATCGGTTGCGTTTAACCGGCTAATCGCAGACTCGCAACAACAACAACAAACGAAAAGATCATCGTTGAACCGAATCAACTACGGATAATCATAGACAACGACTGCCAAAAATGGTTTATGTTATCCGAGGGGTGGATCGGACGAGGACCCAGCGAAAGGCCGAAGCTTCATCGTCGCTAACCATCGACCAGAGATCGGTAACTGGCCAAGAACGATGAAGAAACGAAAAAAACAAAGAAAAGAAAAACTGCCGAAAATTTTCCCAACCAACAAGACTTTTTTACGCAATCCCCCTCCCCCATATTTTTTTATACATTTTTTGCAAGAAAACGGTGGCGAAATAAAGCTTTTCTATGTATTTTTTTTACATAAGAAAAAAATGAGACAACAACAAAAAAGAAGTGAAGAAAAGTCCATGTTTTTTACTCCTTCACAGCCTCCGGGCACCTTCACCTCTTCCTTGTTCCTCTCTCTCTCTTTCTCTCTCTCTCTCTCTCTCCGCCCTCGGCTCTTTCTTCTTCGGCAAGGATCACTCTTCCGTGTGTAACTCGTTCACACGATCGCGCGCGGTCCCACTTTCGCTTGGCTAACTGCTCGCCTGAGAAGACGTCTACGACTCTTTTGCAGCAATAATATTTCTCTAGATTCTTTTCTTGCATTTGCTCGTGTTTGTCTGCGTGTGTGTGGCTTTCCAGCTACTGGGTCATCGCTTTCGTTGTTGCGCTTGTTGGCCAGACGCAAACGCGCGCCTCTCAAAACCTCGTTTTTTTCTTCCTTTCTCTCGCGCTTTGCCTCTTCCCACATGATCGCGCACCAGCCCCGTACGAGACTCTCATCCTATCGTTAATTATTTATCTACGTGAAAGGATTCCCTATACGTAAAGCTGGTGTCATCGGCTGCTTCCACCTTCACTCTCACGCACACGAAGCAGCAACATCTCTTGAGATAATAATCGAACTTTATACCGCGCGCTGGATCGCGCCAACTAACTTTCGCTTCTGCTCCTCTTGGTACAACGCGCGACCTCAGAAGTCCATCTCGATTCTTCCGCGTCTCCTCTCCTCCCCCCCTCCCCTTGGCTTTTTGCCACTTGGTTTCTTACACTCGATACCATCGAGAGTCTCGAAATAGCTACCTGTTGCACGTTTTTTGCACGTTTGTATGCGCAGTGCGTCAACCCGGAAAAAATCGTTCCAAACCACCTCGCTATGGTTTCATTTGTTTGAGAATTTCTATTCGTGCACTTTGCCTCTCTGTACATATTTTCGCACGTGCGAGCACTCGTCTCTTTCTTCTCCTTTCGCTCTCCTTCGTCTTTGTTGGTTGATTCGTACACAAACACTCGAAAACCTTTGTGTACGATGTGGTTAAAGTTTACGTGCTCACTTTGGGCCCACTCGGTGGCTTACAAATGCACAAAATATCTGGACGTGTGTGTATGTGTGCGCGCTTGGGTTTTTTTTCTTCATATGCTTGTGTACGACCGAGCCACGCTTTCACCGCGTTACCTTGCTGGATTTCGATGCTCCTCCAGCACTTCCAATTTATTCACAGCCTTTTTGTTGCTTCTTGCTTTTTTTTTTCTTCACCGTTGTCCTGAATTTTTATCGAACCTTCGAGAGAAAGGAGACTTCGTTTTCGTCTTCTCCTTTATTTATCTTGGCTAATTGACCCACCAATCGCGCGCTCTACGACTTGCGAAACACTTTTCAATTGAATGGACATATAATTGCCGATTACGAGTCGGAAATTTATCGCTTTGAGCACTGTCCCCGTTTTATTCACGTTTCATTGCGAAGGCCAACGCCAACTTGATGCATTTTTCAATGAGCAACCTTCCAACGAGATCCAACTAATCACAAATATTCTTTCTGCCACTTGCAGCTTCTCGATTTTCTCTCTGGTCAATTAATAAAATATTGTGTATTTTTTAAATTACAGTGTACTCACTGTCATTTCAGCTTACGAAAATTTCACTCTCCTAATCGACCATCTATTCAATCAACAAAATTTCAATTTTACGATCAGTTGAATTATAGTATTTACGTATCGCGTGTACGTTATGGTGAGTGGCCGTGAGTGTCTAACGAAAAATATGATTAATTGATGTCCCGACGATCTCACCATATACAGAAGAAATAATACGAGGGTCAGAAATTCTTGAAAAGGATCAATTTCGTCACAACATTTGTTTTTTTTTTTCACAGCGTATACAAATTTTTGACACTCGTATAATTAAAGAAAATAATTATAAAAAGGAAAAAAAAACGTCGCAAGATTGTGAGGAAATTGAAATAAAAAGCATACTCAGACCTAAAGTCTTTCGTAGGCTCATTATCTCTTAATTTGAGTTGATTACGTGGCCGCAATGCTCGCGCGATGATTTTGACACAGCAGGCCAGTATATTGTATCAGTTAAATCTTCTCGAAAAGATTTTGAAGGCTCGGGCATACGCTCGGGTTAAATATTTCGTAACGAGAATATAATTAATATTACGAGAGTTTCTTAAGCAGTCATTTGACGGGGTAACGTTCACGGTAATTTGCCAGAAAATAGAAATGTTCAAGTATGGTGTTCCGACACTCCGGGTAAGAGCAGAGAAGAAAAATCGTCTCGGCTGAGTTGAGAAGAAATTGGTAATGAACGAAAAGTATAATAGAGCAAGCAAAAGTTGGGCACGTAACTCTGGCATTTCTAAATATTTAATTGAAAAATAAGAAACAAAAAATTCAAATAAAATAAACAAGTGAAGGTGAAAAGTTCTAATTTGCGTTAAATTAGTTTCCATAATTTAGTATACGCGATAAAAGTAGCTCCAATGTTGAGAGAGGCTTATTGAGAATGTCCGAAAGAGCAGCAGCAGGTGTCGTGACCTTTGATCCGAAATGCATGGGCCTCTGCTTTCACCCAAGCTCCAGGCGAATCCTCGTGATTCACCGTTTTTCCCTTTTTTGCTTTTATACATCTACCCCTTGGCCTCTCCTCGCCTCGATATTTTCCTCTCGCATATGTACAACTCTCGAGATCAACTCTCACCCGCAAGAACAAAATCTTCCTCTTGCGCGCTAGTAGGAATCTCGTCTTGCCTGCTGCGAAACCGTTTACTTTGTGTATATATATATATATATATATGGAGGCGAAGAGAGATGCACTCTCGAAACACGTAATACCAACTTCCACGCACATTTTAGCATGAGCGGCTTACGGCTCTTCTTCACGGTGTGCAGCACCATGTACAGGATGTACAGGAAGTATATAAACGAGAACGTAATTCATCTGGAAATCCGCAGACTGACGAGAACCAGACACTTGTTTCCTCGTGCATCAAACTTTCGATGGGACCGACTGATAGCCTGCTATTTTTTGGTTTTTTTTTCCTTTGCAATGAGCTCGATGGGAAATTTGCTGCTTGGTACGTTTTTTTAGGAAAAATGTCCGAGGTGGAGGTCAATTTTCCGAGCGATGAGCCGACGAGGGCTTTGAGAAAAATTCTAGGGAAAAGATGGGGCGGCGATTAGTCGGTCAAGTTTTCACTCGGAGGGTCTACCCTAATGAGTCTCTCCGAGCCGGAAATGTTCTAGTCTGTTCGAACAGTTCGTTCCACACGTGTCTCGTGCTCGCATTTGAACTGTTTCGTGGTTGATGGAAAACGTTGGGATGTTGAAAGTTATTGGGATAGCTGCTTTGTTAACGATCCGTGCGAATTCTTCGCCAGTGGATCGGAGCAGGTTTGGAAAAAGTTTGTGGCCTTTTGTGGCGGCGGATTCATCGCGAGGATCCCAAGACACGGAGGGTCTTCAGGTGTGGAAATTCGTTCCTGACGATGGACCAATTCCGGAGGAATTACCGCACGTTCAGCCTAACGATGGTAGGATTTGGCGGGTCAAGATTCATGCCATTGATCCTAGCGCGATACAACCGGAAGTCAATCAAGGCCAGGAAGGGCCGTACGAGAAAGAAAATTTAGAGACTCGCCCGGAGAGTGAATTCTCAGGATATTTCATTGGTCCAGTGATGCCTGTGAATCTCGATCAAATAATCACCAGCACCGAACCCGTCGACCTAAGTTTTCTCGACGACCTCGGTGGCTTGGCTCCATTTCTCCCTGATCCCCATCAGCAAGACTCAAGCGAACAGGATCGAGCTAATCTGGAGTTTCTCAATTCAACAGGATCGATTAGCAGTCGCCAGGATTCGCAAGCGAGTCCTTCTTATAGCTTGCTTCGGTGGCTACTGTCCAAACTAACTTTCGGTCTCGTGGGAGAAACTCCTGCGAGCTCTCGATCTCCCACTCCTGTGAGTAGCCACGAACTTTCCTAGCACGATCGAGTTTCGTCCACGAAAATAACAAGAAAGCTTCTTACCTCCTGCAGACTTATCAGCCGCCCAAAACCAAGAGCACATACATCGCTTACCGACTGCCGGTAAACGAAGCGTCGGAAATAACGATCATGAAGACGGGACCTCGAGCTAGGATCTCGGCAGATCCTGGCGAGCCGAAAAGACCTTTTTACTCCCCGGATACCGAACGTCGATCGGTTCGCCCGAACCCCGACCAATCAGCCCGGACATTCTAACTGGAACATAAAGCCACTTTGATCTACTCCAATCTCGAGGATCTACAGGACATTTCATTTGCAAAGGACTCTGTGCGGTCCAGACAAGAGCGATCGTCATCGATCTAAACGCGCGGCGGATCTGCTGTCTCGCAGACGAAATGATGGAACGAGTTGCGACGAGGTTCGAGAAAGTAATCAATGAAAAAGTGAGTTTACGATACCCCAAGGTATCCTTGAACCAGTTGCTGGCCAGCAGCAGCGACTCATTCACAAATAAGGAACTTTGGAGCGGAGGATCGTTGGATGTAATCGGGCGCAAGATCAACAATTAAAAATCGTTTTGTCAAATACGCAGTTATGGGAATCTCCACACTCGTCGTAACTGGTAATTAATATTGAATGGGTCAAGAATGAAATTATTCATACACGCGGTATGAATAAATGAAAAATAAATTATATATATCGAAATAAAGACGTTTGTTGTCAAAGATATTTTCGAGGATTCACTCGCATTCATTCTCGACGACTAAAAAATCCACACATTCTATGGAATCTTGAGAGAAAAAAAATCTCTCTTTCATTTGTTTCTTTGTTTGGATGGTACGTTGCGCTAAAGTTGCAACAAAAATGGGTAAACGGGACGTATAGTGCGTGCTTTTGACGTAGGATGAGGCCTTGCGACATCGCTCGTCCGACTAATTTATTATTTTTATATTTATTATCTCTTACGCGTTAAACTCTTTTTGCTTCTTTCTATACGGGATGTCCAAAGAGTCGTGCGTGGGCTGCACCGGAATGCAATAGTAACTTGGAAAAATTTGGAGCTTTTTCTTCGACGTTTCCATCGAATAACTCGTCAAATTTCCAACGGATATCGACGCGGCGAGTTGCATTTTGTAAACCAAGAAATCGTCTACGAATTTCTCACGTAGATTTTTTTAAATTTAACAAAATTCGTCGCAACTTTTTTGACAGAGATGACCGCCAGCCAACAAGCTTCATGAATGTTCAGCCACACTTTATGTACTCGTTGTATATAAACCGTTAGTTTCGGACATGCTACAGTAAATAAGCAACTATGAGGATGTATTTGGATGTGCCAAGGCGCGTTAAGCGGCGGGGTTTGGGGTGAAAGTGACCGGCTTAAGAGAGCCGAGCACCAGCAAGGTGTGCACGCGGTTGCGATTTAGCAACTTTGAGGGAGCGCATAAGCGGATGGGGAATCGCGAGGCGGACATCACGCCGCACCGCGCGACTCTAACCGACCAGAACCTCTCGGGAATAACAATTCGGCTATGCAGACCAGAGCCTCTTTTGTACATATACATTTTCAACGATAATAATAATGACAAGAAGGTTTAATTGAGCGGTTTAATTTGGAGTAAAAACAATGCGAAGATCTTTTTACGACACATTTTTTTTTTCTAGCCGTTATAACTTCGTATCGAATGAATTTCGGTCTTGGGTGATGTCTTTTCTAGATTGCTGGGAGTCTGGCGTTTCGAATACACTACAATCGAACCTCGATAGATGCATTTGTTACAAAGTTACAGGCCGATGAAAATTCTCGGTCCAATGGACCAGTATAATGATGAAGTAATCGGCTCTAATTTCCGAGCGTGTCGCTAAATCGCGAAAAATAATGCGTCGATTGGATGAGCATTCGTTACTTTACGCACTGCTTCGTAGCAAGAAGATCGCGGACGGTTTTCTATTTTCCTTGTTTTTCGACATCACGTATAAAAGTCAACGCAGGGGAGTTTCGTATTTTTTCGATGTAGAAAAATGTCTTTGAATATTACAAAATAGTTGCTTTATGAGAATTTATTGTGCAAATAACTGGGTGAGAATTTGACCTGAAATAGCAAGTAGCAGTCGAATTATTGAGTAATCGAATGTACTCACGTATATCGGGGATTCGGCTAGGAAAAGCCGATATACGTGAGTGTACGCGAACAGTCGATTAAATCGTTGTTCGCGTAACCGGACACCTGAAGAGACTTTTCCGCTACCCCCATGGCTCTCGATGCGTGATGGGAATTCAATGATCCTTAATGCGGCGACAAATTCGTTTTTACTATCCTCGAGTCTACGGTCGATTGCCACCCAACACCGTAATAGTTTCTATACAACGCGATCGCATTAACGATCATTTAATTGGACCTGCGGAATTAATGAAACTAATTGCTCGAAATTCCGTTGCTTCTAATTTTCGATTGAATTATTGGAGTTTACGATCGCAAAATGTTCAGCAGGAAAATGATCGTGACCCAAAGAATCGGTGGGCGTGGTTATGGGACATTTAAAAAATTCTAATTTCTTTTATTCTTTCAAACTGCGTGCACGAAAGTAAATAAATTTATGTGTCCGCTGTTTTATTTATGTGTTAATATTTTTAAAGCGCATTTTACTCGGGATCATAAATAGTCAGTGGAGCACATAGAAAAACGAGTCTAGCCACACATGGTGGATCTGCCCCGTGATAGTTGTGGATTATACAGCGTAGCACGCGTCTCGCATCGTAAATTCAACTTTCGTTCTCGATGATGCCTCGTTGAATTCGCCGTGGCGATGCTTTACCACCGGGGCATTCGTAAATGAATCGTTTCTCACGCGCGTGCCATCGGGAACTCGCCAGCCTGGCCAAAGAATTGCGAATGAAATTTAACGAACGCAACCAACGAACGCTACTTTTACTCCTTCGTCTTTCTCTTTGGCTCTCTGCTGCTGCTGCTGGCTCGCAACAGCAATTCACTTTGGAGTCTCCACAATCTTTTCATTTCAACTGCCTCCTCCTTTCAACTATTTTTCCAATAAATTTTTATCATTTTTTATGACAATCTTTACCATTTTAAATCCCATGGAAATTTAATAGCCACAGGAATTTCATTTTAATCGGTAGTTTCCTGCTTCTTTAAGGACGTCGTATGTAAAATTTTCTACCGATAGAATTATTTCTTCAAATTTTCACCACATCAAGAAAATAGTCATATCCAATAGCTCACGCAATTTCAAAAGGTTTCATCATGTACCAGTCGAGATATTTATTTATAAAAATCACTATTTTTATCTCATGAGAGCGCGTGTTAAAAATTGCAATTTCCAACATTAAATATTTCGATATCTAAATGGTGAAGCTTCTCAAAACTTTGCATACGCTTTTACGTAACGTCGAAGAAGCTTCACTCAGTTTTTCAGACAAATCGGTCGTCAAATTTTTTCTAAATTTTCATTATTGTATAACAAATGCATCTCGCCTCGGAGGATCTTCAATTTAGAGTATGTTGCTCTCCAGTCAATTAGTAACAACTTTTTTGAATAAACTTAGGCTCGCAAACCATTTTGTATTTAAGAAAAACTAAAAATGAACATTTAGAATTGATCGTCCCGGTACAAGGTCCTTAATCATTTGATACTTGTTTTTATTTGGTTACACGTTGCAAATGCATTATTAAAAATCATTTCGCAGGCTCGATTTGTAAAGCGCGATTAAAAAGTGCGTTTGTTTCGAGAGCAAACGTGTTTTGTTCGTCCTCACGTATCTCATTTAGATCGGATCTAATGTTCGCGATGCGTTCGTAATATCCTGTGCGCATATGCGCGGTTGCGAAGGTGTTTGTTACCATTGATGCTCCGTTTCGTGTACAAATGTTTTTTAAACCATGCAAGCCAGCAGCAGCAAAGCGACTTGAAGTTACTACATCGACGAAACGAGCTCGAGCCGATTATTGTCAGTTTTCCTGGAATATTCAGTCGCCAGTCATTGGCACGTCTCGACTCTCACTTAAAACGATTATCAAAAAAAAACAAAAAAACGTGAAAATGATTCGTGTCACGTTGTATGAATAAATGAGAAAAATGAAAATGTCGGAAAGCGACCTTTCGAGTCTATAGAAATTTTGTAATGACTTTTCAATCAAATACGATTGCTGTTTGATATTCTCTCGGCAAGGGAAAGCATCCTGCACAATGCTCGATCGTATAGCGTCCTCGAAAATTGTTGGACTATGCAGAGAAGAACCGTTCAGCATGCACGTTCCGGCCAAGAGCCTCTCCTTGCTTTTCTATAATTGGTAGCAGCAGCAAATTGTATAGCTTTTTCGTCGATCTCCGTTATGCTGTTAATTTTTTAAAATGCTAACGAAGAATCCATGAGAATTGATGGAATCTCAAGAGGAAAAGAAATGTATTCCTCTCGCCGGATTAAAACGTGTAATTCGCGACGTTTTTATTTCGATGAAAAATCTTGATCATTTCGCCAAAAGCAAGTTCAGAATTTGATGCTCCAGGAACGTTGGACTTTTGCTCTGTGGATTGTCAATAAAGAGCTTCCTGCCAATAACTGTGTGCTCATTCGAGATGACGCATTTCAGGAACGTTTAGTGCGTTCCACCTGCTGAATGCACTTTCGTTACATTCGCACTGGATTCACCATATCCGCAACATCGAAAAACCTCTCACTCTTGCCTCCCCCCCCCCCCCTCCCCCTCCCTTCTTTTTTCGTCCATCTCTTCTTCGACCTAATACGCGAATACGAGGAGGACGTTCTCGATGATGATGATGATGATGATGATGATGATGATGATGATAATGACGAACCGCGCGTACACACTCCGAGTCCGAATCGAATGGGAAAGAGGATTTTTGCTCGCACACAGGAGGACGGACAGGTGAAGGAGTTTCTTCGAGTATGTATGCGATCGTTTCTTCGAGGTGGAGACCCGAACGACACGATCGCTCTATATAATCCCAGAGACTGTATATACGTACTGCCCCCTTTTTACAGACTCACACAGGATGAGAAAATGCTTGGATCTAGGGGGGGTCGAGGTATAAAAGTTTCAAAGACAACGCCAGTAGAGCACACATTCCCGTGTACGAGTGCTCCAGTAAGAGCCAGTGTTTATTAATCGCCGTTTATCGACCAGTTTCTTTATCATCGTTGTTGTTGTTTCGTTTTTTTTTCGGTGCTTTGGATTTTTTTTTTTATTCACCAAAAATACGCGCAGTTTGTGTGAAAAACCTTCGATCGATAAACAACCCGGGACGTTCGCCAGTACTGACTCGCCAAGATGCAGTCTACCTTCGTAAGTGATCGTCGCGAAAATCATTCCCCAACATTAATTTTATCATCCCTGTTTTCCGTTCTTCCTGCCACGTTGGAATTTTTTCCAGTCTTTCCATCACTCTCGAATAAAATTTGATCAATTTTTTCCGTTTGTCGATTTATTTTTCAAAATTTGGATTGTCCATGAGTCCGAAAATGTATCGATCTCATGGAATTTTTCTCTTCAATCGTTTGAAAAAATCTTTGAAAAATTAAATTCTTCAAAAAATCTTCCCTTTCAAAATTATCGTCACGCGATGCGAAAGAGGACGAACTTGAATTTCGCTTTGTTTTGTCGCATTATGCAAAATTATAATTCTCGTGGAAATGCCCTAAGAAATTAGTTGCATTTTATTTTGTAAATGATGAAAATAAAGAATGAAATTTGAGGTTGTCCCTCGTGTTTATTTCGCAGCGCTAATTTTTCGGTTTCAATTTATTTCTCCGTGTGCATAATTCGTGCATTTACCTAACGTCTAATTTTGCACCTCGAGTGGTCGCAAGCGTCGGGCAGTAATGACGATGATGACGGTCATCATTTTCGTGACGAGGATGATGATGATGATGATGATGCGCACTGGAAAGGGGTCCGCGGAGTCGTGAGCAATGAAGAAAATAAAAAACAAACAATGAAAATTAAAAATAAAGTCGAGCGCACTGGCTCGAGATGTTTTCTACAGGAAGTAATTAGCGCACTTTGTGCGACTACGAGTCTTTTCGCGAATACACGATCGCGCAACCCGCGACGATAATTATGCCGCTGCGCGCGGACCCCGCAACCGTGTCAAAATTCTTCGGGTTTTCTCGTCACGTCGCCAATTTTTCTTTCTCTTTTCTCTCCCCAGCGAAAAAAAATATATATATATATATATTTTAATCGATCGGTCATTTTGCCCATTAAATCTCTTCGGAATTCTTGGATCAACCGAAACGTCGGTCACTCGATTCAACTCGGAAGAGAGTGGAATAATTTTATTCAATTATTTGGAATTAACCTCGGAGAAACGGAGCTTTTAAATGAATTCTCTTCCAAGCCCACTTTACTCTGCACCGCGATGTGTTTTTTTTTCTTTTTTCTTTCAAGATTCATTGTAATGATGCATCAACTACCTTAATTCGTCCCATATTTCAATTTACTCTCTCCGCGGAGTCGGTGAGCGCTGCTAAAACCGGTGAAGGAATATTGAAGTGAATCGCGAAAGCGTTGAAATTACTTGGCGCTCTGAGGTCGTCCACCCTTCGGTCTGCTTCTTTTTCGTTCGATTTTTTTCCTCTCCCCTTTTTCTCTTTTTTTTTTTGGACTAGCATCGCGAGCAGCTTCATCCGCGAGTACAACTTTCCTTCGCACGATACACACGATCCTTTCTTTCGACCGTGAGATTTTCTCCTATCCACCAAGCGCGATTACTTATATAATTCGCCTTAATAATACCTTCGAATGACCACACTCGCTCGATTCAAATGATGAGCTCCATTTCAACATCTTGCTCAATTCTCACCAATTTTTCTTCTCCCCTTCAACTTTCCCGTATCGAATAAAACGTTACGTATTCCCTGGAACACTCTTTTTGTTTTCTAAGCTCATTAAACACTTCGACCCGAGATATAGATTGTGATTACGCTCATGGGAAATTAAGGGCGAGACTGGTATTTTTTAAAAATCCACCCGGAAGATACCTCCGGTCCATTTTTCTTATTTATTTAATTTATTCTTCATATTTTTCCTTCCGCGTTTCATAATTTTTGTGTTTTCGTAAAAATGAAAAATTATTGGCGACAATTTCTGGGTCATGCTTTTTTCGGAAAAAATTGGCCGCCGCAAGCTTCCGCGGATTTTCGCAATTTTTAAAGGAAAATGTTGCAAAAATTTGCTTTTTTACGATTCCGAAAAAATTATTATATAAACAAATAAAATAATTATATAAATTAAAAGATTCAGTCGTGATTGGGAATTGAGTGAAAAAATGTGTGTGTGAAATATTGCTGGATAAAAAGTTGAAAAATGGAGAAATAATCGGGCGATTTGTTTTTATTCCGTAACGCGTCAACAGTTGATTCTGGTCGTGGGGTGCACATTGGGCTGTCTAGCGAAGCCAGCACCGGAAGCGCCGGTCGATTCTTACTTTCCCCCGAACACAGGTGGCAACAGTGGAGGCGGCGGAGGAGGTTATCCGAGCGGTCCGAGTTCGACATACGGCGCTCCGCAACGTTCGGTCATCCACAAGCATGTCTACGTTCACGTACCGCCGCCCGAGGCCCCGGAGTACAAGGCACCGAAATACGTTGCACCGCCACCGGCCCCACAGAAGCATTACAAAATAGTCTTCATCAAGGCGCCAACTCCACCGACCCCGACTGCGCCGGTTCTCCCTCCGTTACCCCCACAAGACGAGCAGAAAACTCTCATTTACGTTTTGGTTAAAAAACCGGAAGAAGCGCCCGAGGTCGTCTTGCCTACTCAACAACCGACTCAACCGAGCAAACCCGAAGTTTATTTCATTCGGTACAAGACTCAGGTTGGTCCATCGTTTATTCATTTTGAAATTTTTTTTTTTTTTTCAGAATAATTTGTTTTTTTTTCCGAAATTTATTAAATTTTCCAAAATTTATTAATTTTTTCCGAAATTTATGAATTTTTTCCAAAATTTATTGACTTTCATAAAGTCTTGAATTTTTTTTTTTAATTTAGTGATGATTGATTTTTTAGAATTATTTATTGATTTTTTCTGTTGATCGTGTGTGCAGAAAGAACAACAGCAAAGCGGAGAGTACGGAGCACCGGGGGTGCCACAGCCACAGGACAATTACGGCGCCCCACAACGAGATTCCGGAGGTTCAGCGGGACCGTATTAATATTAAAAGGAGGAAAAAAAATTCTTTTGCTAAACGAACCACAAAAGCCGAATTCTCACAGGCCAGCTGTTTCGAGTACTCGTAGTCATAATGTTCATTATTTCATTTTTATACCACGGAGAAGAAACATTCGTAAGAAAAATTGGAAAATTAAAACGCAATCGTTTCGTCTTCATTTTCTTCCAAAAATCTCGTTCCCTATTCCTGCAGCACAGCAAGTGGGGATCCATAAGGTAAAAGGAGCAGCGGAGGACGTTTTCATAATTTCACGCTCGATGCTCGTCAACGTTTGCATCATTTTTTGTTGTCAGAAAATTTTTAGACATTTTTCGATTGAGAAAACGGAACCTCGATCGATCGAGTTATAAGAACGTCCCTTGGGCTTTGAAAAATCTTGTCTTACTATACGAAAATACGATTTATTTAATCAGCTTCGAAGCTTTTTAGTTTTCTTCAACATAATGAACACGTTGGTATGTTAATCTCATACGATCGTAGCGAATCGTCATCCGAGTGTCTAAATTGTGTCTTTTCTTTTCGTTTATTATTGTTTCTATCATTTTTAGATTATTATGTTGTTTTTGCTTTCTTGTGTGTCTCGCATGTTTCCGCATTACGCTGGAAGACCGTCTGTGTGCCGACTCATCGAAAATTATTCAAAAATACTATGAGGTAGCCCTAAAAACAAACAAAAAATACACTTGAAAAATACTGTTGGCAAATGTTGACGAGGTTTGAGCGATTTCTCGAGTTTTATGACTCAACGTTGTAATCAAATCGCACATTTCAACGAATTCTCCAAATATTCCTCCCACGCCGTTTAATGTAAAAAAAAAAAAAAATTTTAAAAACGGAAATGGCCTTCCAAAGTTTTACAAAAGACGAAAATATTGATGACCCAAAAAAATGTTTATTTGTGCATTCGGAGGCGTAAAAATCGAAAGTTGAAAAAATTGTAGGCACAGCCAAAAATGGGTGTAGAAAGTTTGCGTTGTTTCGATATCGCAGAGCCACGAGTATTCATTGTCGATTCAATAATACGAAGTAAAAATCTCAAAAAATCATTTCATCATCCAACAGTATTTTTCTTGGCGAGACAGAGAAAGGAGCTTGATTCTGTATCTTTTTGGTTTGTAGTTGTTGTTTAAATCTCGTTTTTGTTAATCGTTCTATCACAATGCTGCGTGATTCATTAGATTCGTCACAAACAGCCCTCCCTCTCCCTCTTCGAAATAAGAAAATATTTGCCTACTTACGCTTCTAAATTTTACAAGTATATTTAATTTTTCTTTGCTTTTAGTTTGTTTGTTTGTTTGTTTTTAATTGAAAATTATTCTCGATGCGGGCGGGACTCGGATACCGCGGATGCTTTTATAGTCCTCTTGATGAAGGGCGCTGCGAGCGGATATAACAAGAATAAGACGTGACCGCAATAATAAATACTGCCAAAAACTGGGATGTAACGAGACGAGGACATGAGGACGAACGGTATCAAGGAATAGCCCATGAAGACGAAAGTATAAATTTTCAGGAGCACGTAAACTAGTGCTCGTAATGGAAAACTATCTTTCAAGGCTTTCTGCAACTTTTCGTGACGCATCATCGTCGGTCCGATCTGGAAAAAAATAAAAATTCAATGTGAATCGATTTGGTAATTAATCTTGGTCGAAATCGTCGTCCCCGGTCGAGAATTTCACAACCAATCCTTCTTCGCCGTTTTTTTTTCCCTGTCCGCACGTAATTTTCTGCTTACTCAGGCCTTCTCGTGTTCTCGTGTACTTACGTCTTTCTCACAGTACATTATGAGGAATTCCATGAAGAAGCAGAGGTAATAGCCGGAATGAAAGCCATGCCATACAGCGAGGAAAAAGAGCGTGACGACTTGACTGAATATGCGTGATCCGAGAAATTTGAGCCTCTTGTAAATATACTCGGCGCACCAATGATTCGTATTTATGTTAAAGGACATGATATAGTGATCGAATGTGGTTGCATTTTCGAAAGTCAAAAGTGCAACGTTCGAGCAACCGTCCCATTTGGGATTTCCTTCTTTGTCGCGGCCGTTATACGGCAGTCCAAAAGTTATGCACACCTGTAAACAACAATTTTCTCAAATATTTCGAACCTTCGTCTCGTTTACAAATAATCCTTTCTCTATATGCCCAACATCTCCGCAGCTTGAACGGTCCGTCGTTTTTCATTAAAACTTACTGACCGTGCAAACTGAGAGATCGCATTTATAGCTGAATAAATAGCCGATAATTGGCTCCTAATAACTATTATCGAATCTGTGTAGCTCGATGTAGCTTAATTCAAGACTTACCCCTTCCGTAATAAGCCAACAACTAATGTATTTGTAAAGATTAATACGTCCCCAGAGACCAAGCATGAAGCATTTTTTGAAGAAATTCTGCTGACGATATTCGTCTCCGAGCAAATACTGATCGGAGACGTAAATCGTACCGATCTGGAAGAACGCTACGTAAATAAAACCGACGATTGCTCGCTTTATTCCAGCTACTAGGCAACTCGTTCTAAGATCATCTCCATTCTCGATCAATTCTCCCTTCACGTAATCGAGATAACGTCGCATACTAAATTGCGGACCGACTAGAAACGAGCCAGGAAAGTAAACGTAAGCCGCCACTTCTAATAGACTCGGACATGTACTCAGTGCCACCTTTTTCTGATAATTCGACAGGCTCTCCTGTAATTATTCAATTTTTATTCGCTATTAATCAAATTACGCTAATTATTAATACTGCCTCGCTAACTAGTGTTTCTGCAAACTATTTTTACAATTTTGTGGTTTTTGAGTCCGCAGAGCCGACCGAAAACTGAGAAAAAGCGACAATTTTGCTTTTTTTTTCAAAATCCAGTCCAAATTATTGGTTACATTTGAATATTCTATGCTCCTTCACGTTTCTCTGGAATCGAGTTACTAGAGTATCGGCTGAAAAAGACTTTTTACAAATTTCATTCTTTTTTTTTTTACAGTCAGCCAATTATCTCATTTTTTTTTCCACCTGATGCTCCGACTCGACGCTTTTGTCTCAGCGAATCTGAATGAGCACAAGATTCTCGAATCAGCAGAGTGTTCTCGATTTCTGATTACAGCAAAAATGTGATTTTTATTTCTCTCGGCTCTGCTGGCTTTACCACCTTTCAAAATAAACAATTTACACAAATATTTTCTATCATTTTTCTTCAACTTTTAATGTTACTTACTGCGAGAATAGAAATTGGATCGTTAATTTGCCAAAGTATTCAAAGTGATTCATCGTGTATTAAACTTTGAAAATATTCTCAGAGATGAAAACAAATGAATAAAATGGATTCTTCGCTGTGAATCCATACTCACGTCCGTTTTAGTGCCATCCCACAAATTGAAGGCGAGTCCAATGAGTCTCAGAGTCAGCACGCATTGAGGCATTGTCCATATAATATCATACACGTCCGTACTTGTAGTCCAGTACCCTTGCGATCGAGGGATTGAAATAAAAGCAGAAAAAGTTTAATTTTTTCCAAATTTTCATTTTTGCTCAGTTTCTCTGGGAAAATGGACAAATTTCTGTTTCTTTCCTTACCGTATAACATGTAACCCATATTGAAGATAAATGTTATCGTTGTGGAGGTTAATGTACCGCCGAATATTTGAAGTATCAGGTACGTAGCGCAGACTGCTTGCGTCGAATGTAGGACGTTCCATCCTGTGTATGAGAATTAGAAAAAAAAACACCTCATAAGAATAGCGTAAAATTCTCCGGTCACAATTTCCGAATTTAATTCCATTTCAATTGTAAAATTAATAAAAATAAGTCTCATGGCTTTGGGAACTTACCGTAGTTCCAAAATCCTATAGAAAGGCCGCATATTATGAAGAAGAAGTGCTGCGACAAGGCTGGTTTACCGTACAGACTATGCCGATGTACCAGAGCTAGAGGGAATCCTGGAATTTTATAGACGAGGATTAAATATCATGAACAATATTGCGCCATTCATTTTGAAGAAATTATATCAAGACAATGGCAGATTTTGATAATTCTTTCTCAGCTGCTCAAGGAAACAATTTCTTTAAGCAAAAGTACTTGGAATGAGAAAACAAAAGAATTGGTTATAGGAATAAAGTTGTGACGGGATGACCGTGAACTTTGTTTTAGAACGCAGGGAAAAAATGACAGAAACTAGGTCTGATTTAAAATTCCAATGCAGGTTCCCATGAAACGTAACGCTATGGTAAGGAGTAAATGAATTGTAAAGGAAAAACATTCGAAATTATTCCATTCAATTGGAATTATTTGAAAAGAAATAATAATAAATTTGAATATTCCATTTTTTGTAACCGCGATTTCGATTTTGGAATCGTCATCGACTGTTTATCGATTCAACCTCATCGCAGATTCTCCATTTCTTTCATTTATTATACAATAACGAAGGAAGTGGTTCGTCGTAATAATGATGAAATTTCTATGCTCGTGTTGCTCGTATGATAATTACATGTAATTATATTTCCTGCTCGATATCGCATGAATTTATTAACGCGTTGCTCATAACAGCTTATCTACAAGGTCAAAGTTTCATCGGTCATCATCAGACTTCGAGATTGTACTTTAAAATAGCGCAAGATTGATTTTCTCTAGTGTACATCTTTTCCGCAGTATTGCGCAGGAAAAAACACACGTATAGCGGTTGGTCGGTTGGCAGATCGGAGAAAAAGGGGGTACGTAGCGAAGAAAAACGGCGGGTTTTGGAACCTCGCGAGGCTGTGACTGCGAATGAGATGGATAGAGATTGTCGTCTGCTAAGAGACTGTCATAAATTACACGAGCGTTGCTGTCATTACCTGCAATTTCCGTGAGGTATTATTTTTGCTACCGATTAGGATGCATTTGGAAAAAATAATGCGCATCAATGGCGGATGTCATAATATCATTGAATCGAAAAGGTCGCGTGCGAGAGCCAGAAATGGTTATAGAGAAGTCCCCCAGCATGATGCATTGGGAAAAAGTGGGACAACGGGAATCATCGACGTTGTCTATTTTTTCGTAAACAAGGTCTCGACCATGTGCGTTTAACAACAATTTTCAATGACTAAATAAAGGGTGACTTGAATTACATAATTTAAGGAAGAAGCGCGTGCGCGTATTTGCGCCGAAGAACACGTTTTCTTTTTTACCTAAAAGTATGGAGGTCATGAGGCGCACAGCAGGAACAGGAGCTCCGATCAAATGTGCCAATCCTTCCAGTACACCCATGCCCTCATTCGTAATAAACATCTTGGCTATTTTTAATTTAAACAAATCCGAGAATGAAAGGAAGGATTTTCGTTAATCCGAACTGGCCGCGATACACGTTTCAAGTTCAATTTTGTTGCGTTTGTGTTGTTGTTATTATTAACATTCGAATTTTCAAATACACTCGTTCGTATTCAAAGAGAATTTTGTTTCACTGACGCGACAAAACGCATCAACGTCGAGGCTTTTTTCGAATCATACATCGATGTATGTTTATATACATGTAAACGCAAACGTGTATCTGCTAAAGAATACCGCACATTGTAACCGCGCACGATTCTGACGTTTGATAACTCTTGCCGATTATTGTATCCATTTGATTTTTATGCACGACGTAAAATAAGAACGAAATGTTACGTGCTCATTCGTCAGCACGGATTACTCTAACTCGAGTGTACATTTGATCGACTCGATTCGGAGCTCACTCGCTATGACTAGAATGTTTTCCCCCGCTGACGCACCCCTCGCCCGCGCCAACGGCCACGAACTTCACCGAACGAGGTTATCTCGTGTGAGGGTCCTTGTTCTTTTTTCTTGTCTTCTTCTACTGCGGCAATCACCTGATTTTATTTTACCTAAGCATTCCGCCAGTGCAGGCTAATGGCGCTTTTGTTGAATTCTACAAATAGTTCGAATAAAAGCCGTCGAGAATGTCAACCTATCGCGCTCCGTCCAATTATGTCGCCCTTTTCGATATAACGTGATTGCCGGTAAACGTTAATTTTTAATGCTAACGTATTATTGCAATTTTTCTCGTAGCTATTCCATAAAAAATCAATGCGTAGTCTCAAATCTTCGCTATCAAAAAGGTATTTGCAAAAATGTATTTTAAACCGGTACAAAATTACCGCATTTCTTGGGGTTTTGTTGCCCTGCCACAGCCGACAGAGGACGCTGATGGATTTCGCACAAAAGACCGCGAAATTTTGCAAAGAGAATTATGCACATTCGGCATAATTTCCCAGTCATCTTTTACTATACAGAAATATCTTCCGCCTCGGAATGTTACATTTGCTCACAGGCTCTCACCTGGATGCGTTCGGGCAGTTGCAATCGCCACTAGAAATCCGAACAATCCCAAAAGGCCTGTTCGACTGCGTTCGCAGTCCGCCATCTTGACATATTTCCGCGGGACTTTTGAACCATGGTTCAAAAGTCCCGCGCAAACGAAAAATTGGAGTCACTAATCACGTTAAACGAATAATGCCAAGTTTGAAGGCACAAGAAGTCAGAGTCATTCCTGGCACCATTTTTTAATGTTCCTTCTCAATGCTTATTGTTTATCTTAGAATAAGATTAATTGAGGAACGTGGAAGAAATTAATGCAGAGATTCTGCGTACACATTCCATGGGAATGTCATTTTGGGAGCGAGCAACGACAAAATTATGATTTCGACGAATCATCTGGAAAGAGATGTTGCCAAGGAGGATGCAGGGATGATCAAACAAAATGCGATAGCAGGACGATTTCACGTGAGAAGTGAGTTGCACGTTTTAATCTTCTAAGACATTTTTACCAAAACAAAGTTTATATTTCAATGGCATTGACACGCACGATCGAAAGTTATGAAAATAGTCCGAAGTATTGGTGTGAAAGAAAAATTGATTGAAATATATTAAGAGTGAATATAAAAGCAAATTTAGAGTTCATTTTTCATCACAGCACTTGAGATCGATTGTCACGGAGTAACTTATTTCTTCCTTACAATTTGACTGATGACGTCCATCGTTTTTATTTGCATTTTGATCTTTTCTTCGTGTCTCCTCTCTTTCCCTCCTCCCACAGCTTCGAGAAAGAGGACATGCTGAAAAAAAATTACTGACGGAATTATTAAATGTTTTCACAAGAGAAACTTTATTAGATTGCTCAGTACCAATTGATACGCGTTTATATTCGCGTTTTCGAAAATGAACCAGAGTTATCTTTCAGAGTGGCGAGACTCTTATTTGAAAAACAATCTAAGGTAATTATCATTATTTACTCTGCAGGGGAGAGAAAAAATTTCCCATATTTACTAGGAAAAGCCCTCAAACTGCATGATTACTCAATCAATTTTCGTATTACTTACGTCATAACTTCTACGTGCGCCTGTTCTGGGCGATTTGCCATTGCGATCTTCGATGACCTTGTACGTCCGGTTCTCCATATTTTATCGTGTCTCATAGCATCTCATGTACTTGACACGTTATGGTCTTTCAGTTCCATTATCGCGGCATTTTTATTCCATGTGGCTAGTCTCGCCGAAAGACATAAAAGGTTTTCGGAGTCGATACACTTCCAGGAGCAATGTCATAGCCAGTTCAGAGCATCTGAAGAGAGCATGCACGTTGCAAAATCAAACGGAATCAGATCCATGAGCTTTCGATTATGGTGGCAAAACTTACCGTTACTTGCTCTTAGAGCAGTGTTTAGTGTTCTTTTCGTGAGCATCGGCATCGCGAAATTGTTCATTTTGGTGATGTCGGAATGCTCGATGATCGAATGAGGTTATGATGAGAAGGATCAGTAGTGATAGTGTCCGAGTTCACGGGGTTGGCAAACGCTAACGCTGTCATCGTACCATCTTGGAATAAATAGCATTGGCTGTCATTTGTTATGACATCTCGCACCATGGTCGATGACGTCACGAAGACGTTCGATAGCATTACCAGTCGAGCTCCGTAAAGAAATTTCAGAGCGGATAGTGACTCGCCGAACGCACCCCGGGTATGCTCAAAAGGCGCGACAACTACTGACAAATAGCGCCGCCACCGCGAATGTGCCAGTCTCCGGCACGTTTTGTAAAGCAGGCCGCGGCCGTTCGGTTAACAGCGCCACAGTGAAAACAAAATGGCGATGGTTGCGGGTATCGCCGATTAGGCCGATTAGTTCGCGTGTGGGACGGTGCGCTGAAAAAAAGCGGTCTGCAAAAATCAGGAAATCTTTTTCCCGATAAAGACACATTAAATTCCGTCAAGTTTTTTCTTTTTTTTTGGTTTCCGTGTATTCTCATTGAATGTTTTCCATCGTGCGTCCCGGTGGATGGATAGAGTGCGAGAACGATTTATGCTCTTTTATCATTCGTGGTCCCCCGTGCGTGTATTTTCAGGACATAGAGAAAAAACGTGAAGAAAAAATTAACGAAAACGGTCCGAGTGGGTGAGGAAATAAGTGCGAAAAAAAGAGCTTAAAAATTTAATATTGGTGTCAATTGTTAGTTTCGTAAAGGTCATACACGGGAAGAGATTTCGAAGGAGGGGAGAGAAAGATTTTCAGTTTCGCGAACGACTCTCTCGAGGTACACACCTATATTTTGTTACCCACACACCAACATCCTTCAATCGCCATCTCGGTGTTTATCTTTTTTTCCTTTTATTCCTCTCTTTCCTCTTCTTTGCCATTTTGAGCTTTAATAAGTAAATTTCGTCCAATTGTCTCGTGTCTGGCAATTCATCAAGAGCCTTTTTTTCCAAAACAAGTCATTGCCACTCGACTATAATGAGCCAAAAAAACACATCGCCATGAAACTCAACGTCCAGTTCATCAAATATTACAATAATTCAATTTCTCTCACGTCGGCACTCGTAACTCACACTCTACCCATTCAATCAGCAACGCAGTTCCTATCAAGCTGTCAAAAAAGAGTTTTCTCTCTCGTGCACTAGCAAGAGCGCGAAAAAAACCGGCGAAACGAAAAGTGGAAAATCCCTAATCGTCCTAACCTTAATCTCTTCAACATTTACAATCAGGTTTCTTTGGAATAAACAGAAATTTCGTTTGAAGGCTTTTGCGGTCATTGGCTCACGCGCAATTCCACGATTGATACTTTGATAATAAACTTTTGGCAAAGCGTCAATCTTCGCTGTGCCTCCAATCATTGACAAACATCTTTTCCTTTCTCAAAAGGTTTTTTCCCGCTCTCCGCTAACATCAATCAGTAATAGAAGAAAAAAAAAAATCAGTTTGCCTAAAAAATCAATAGACATTGAAGTTTTTGGGAGAAGAGTGACAACCGCGTTATGTGACAAAAGAAGAGCCGAGTCAAGTTCGGAGGCGAGTTGGTAAAAAGAAACAAGAAGATACCGAGCTGATAATCTACTGGCGGAGGATTAATTGGGCCGGATAAACTACCAGCGGATCAACCCACAAAAAAAGACTTGAATAACAAGATAATCATGGCGCTGAATCCTCGAGATATGGATGCCTTTGGTGCGCTTCTCTCAACGTCTGATATAAAGAAAAAACTGACCGTTGGAAATCTATTGCTCAATTATCTCGGGGATCCTACAAAAAGTATTGAATGTCAGGATATTGGTTTATTCGTCGACCAAATAATCCCTTGGCTTGCCAATGGAAATGCTAAGGTAAGAAACTTTATCAAGCGCCGCTCATAAATTATTGGGAAGAAAAATTAATTACGAAAAAAAATTCGAACGAGTATCCTATTTCGTGAAAAAAAGTTTTCGTGCTTAAATAAATGATGGACTTTGACTTCCCTATAGAAAAGTGAACAAAACGTTAATTCGATCTTTCCACGAAATAAAAATGGTCGGAAAAAATTGAACGAATCTTTAAGGATATAAATAAACAGGTTCTATTTTCATCGTTTCTTCATAAGAAATAGTCGTAATTGTAAATCTGAGTACCAGTTCGGGCGACGAATCCCGTTTTCCGCCTTTAAGGGCATTGAAACTTTCACGCCATTTACGCTTTTGAGACGTTTTCACCCGAGTTCTCGACGTCTCGCAAGTTAAAACACTTTATGCTGCGGTGTACAGAAAAAACAAAGATAAAAAGAAACCCTAAGACATTTCTGCAGCTATACGAGAAACTGTCGCCTCACTAGATGGTTGCTACTCGATCAGGCACGTGTTGGGCGATTCCTCCATCACCTGACACCGAAAAAAATCATTTACAAAAAAGTTCCAAGTCTTTTGGAATTTTCGAGAATTATTGAAATAAAAAAGAATTTATTTTTCATTATCTAATTGATTTTTATCGTGAAATTATGCATAAGAACAAAATTCGGAAACGATATTTTTTTTTTGTCCACGATATCGAATTGATTTTTATTTTTCTTTTTGGGCTGGGCCATTAAGATGTATTCGATCGGTGTCAAGGGCACGAAGTGCACTACTGTCGTGAAACCGCTGCTCACCAATCTTCTTCTTCTGTTTCTCCTCCTTCGTTTTTTACTCGCGTTTTTTTCTTTCTTCGCTTTTCGTTTTGTTGTTTTATTCTCCTCCTCCGTCACCGCCTTCTCCTCTAATTCAACTCGCACAATTCCTTGTTTGGGTTGCCACGAGCGTGACGTCATTATTTCGACTCTCGTAAACTCAATGTCGTCTGAAAATGCTCGGATTATTTTTCATGCCGCGTGAAAGAGGCTCGAAAATTCGTAGAAAAATACTGAACTAGAGATTTTCGCAACGATTCGCATCAATAATACGATGTTATTGTTTAAACAGAATAATAATTAATCACGAATTCCTTATTCATTTATTAACATATTCTGAAAAATTTCAACAACTCCTGAAAAAAATAAAATAAAATAACACAAAAAATTTTTTTTTGCTGTCGCAAAATTAAATAATTTATAAATCGATCAAAATTGGCATGGAAAAGCTCGATGAGATTAAAAAGCTAATCGTCGTAGTTTCAATAGAGAATCACACACTCGTCCTACTCTGGATAATTCCGGTTCCATCTTGCTCAGCTCTTAGGCCTAATTTAGGGTTCACGTGCGAGGAGTTTCGTGAGAGAAAAAAGGTGAATGACGATGTGTGACATGCTCACTTGGCGGGCTCACCATTCGGCTATGCAGCAAGACCGCAAGAGCGTTTACCTCGCTTTCCAACAACTAAAATAGTTCTCGACTCTCCTTCGTCTAGTCCGCTTTTTCACGACCCTTGTATTTAATTCCGTGCTCGTTTAATCTCAATGAATTATTCATGAAAAACATTTCCCATGGAAATGGCAAAAATTATTCGAGTCTTTCAATACTTACGAGTTTATCTCTTCAGTCTGATTATTTTTTAATGATTCTTACTAATTACTCGGGTCCGCATCATTCTGATAAAGCTTACGACACGTATCTTTTGTTCGGCCACCTGATATTGATCTTACCGACGGCCATGATACACAAGTTTATTCACCTCTCTGACGACCCCTGTTGTTGTTTTTTTTTCTATCCCCACTGACTAACCAGGGCGCGATCTTCAATGACTTATTCCTCGCTCCTTTTTTTTTCCTCGTCTTCACCGTGACACGTATATGCAACTTTTGCCAGGGTCAATCTCCTCAACGCTTTTAAATTGAATTTCAGGAACGTTCAACGTGTCACGTTCGATTGATCGTATCGTTAGAGTCTCTCCTCCTTCCAAAATATTTTTTCTTCCACTGTCCATGTTTCTTTTGATATTGCTCGTAAAAAAAAAGATTTTTCATTGATTTTTTTTTTTTTACTCCGTACTTAAAGGGTTAAGTGTTTGGTTGAACTCTGAGAGACTCGACACTCGACACTCGAGCTCGAGTCGAGATTTCGAAAGGAAAAACGATTCTGGTCTCGTTTAAGCAAAAACTAATGCAACGACTCTGAACTGAAATTTCACAAAATTGTTTTTTTCTTCGCTGGATAGGATGTAAGGATTGCGACGATGTCGAAGTTTGCATCGTTGGAATGCAACGAAAAGCGATTATTTTTTATAGCAGAAGATAAAATTTTTGTGTACAGTTTGTCGACGATAATGGAACTGTTTTCTTCGTTATTTGAAAACTGAATTTACTCAAAAAAAATTGCAACGAGTTCATGAATTATCAAAATAACGAAATGAATATATTTTTCGTTGCTTTTCAACCATGCAAACTCGGTACCTTTAGAGCACGAGGGGTTTTTCATATTTTCCTAAAATATTTGTTGCTGTTTGTTACAGGTGGTGCAAAATGGCCTCGAGGTCCTCACATACCTCGCCGACCGAATGGGTCACGATTTCAGGCCCTACATTTCCACCATTATTCAACCCACCATAGACAGGCTAGGTAAGAATTTGGTGAACTTATTCATTGACTTTCTTTCAAGAAATTGCATTTTATTCATTGAATTTTTGATTATTTTTTAAGTTCGTAAATCGGAATTCATCCAGAGCCTATTTTTATTGAGAATCTCTTTTTCGGAGTTGACCTTTGAGAATAAAAGAAAATAAATGTAAATATAAAATTACAGAAAATTTCTTCCTGAATTTTCGGCCCATTTAATTTGCTGTAAAAAATAAATAAATGGGTATCGTTTTTTGAACAGGTGACAGTAAAGATTTGACTAGGGAGAAGGCTCGCCTGGTATTACTAAAAGTTATGGAAAAGGGCAGCATGATGCCTCAGCAATTGTTGGATCGTCTCCATCCTGCATTCGGTCACAA
This sequence comes from Campopleginae sp. 14b, assembly GCA_030522525.1. Classification (NCBI taxonomy): domain Eukaryota; kingdom Metazoa; phylum Arthropoda; class Insecta; order Hymenoptera; family Ichneumonidae; species Campopleginae sp. 14b. The sequence goes on from JAPYYS010000126.1 coordinate 40,403, forward strand.
GAATGCCAAACTTCGAGAAGAAGCTCTCGTGTTGCTGGGAACGACTCTTGACGAGTAAGTAGAAAAAAAAAGACAGAAATTCTGCATAATCGGAAGGAAAACTTTGAGAAAACATTTTCTATCACTCCCCCAAAAATAATGAAGAATCAACTTGCCAAATTCGGAAAATCCCTCATATCATTTTACCCCTAGAACGATAACCCAATTTTTTTTAACCTATCCCGACAACCTGCGGTCATAATGACCCCAATTTTGAAAAATCCATATCTCCGGTAAAAATTAACGAAAAGCGTTCAACTTGAGCTCATCCTTTTCGTCTTATAATGCCGGATCACGCGAGCCTGGGACAAGTTTGCTCCAAGTAAAAAAAATAGTCAAAAATGCAGTAAAACGATAAAAAACCGATGAACGAATAGAGAATAATAATAATATATGAATCAATATGAATTAATATAATTAAATATATATATTGAGTAGATTTGAAAGTAATGACACTTTGTTTTCCGCAGACACGGAGCAGACGAGATGCTACTTTCAGGCGTCATACCGAGTATCGTTAAATTACTTTCGGATCCGAACGAAAAAGTTCGCGAAACTGCCGTCAATACAGCCGTAACGATATATACTCACGTTGGTGAGCGATTCCGCATGGACCTGCAGAGAAAGCACAATGTGCCGCAGGCCAAGTGAGTTACGAGCCATTAAGAAGTTCGTCATACGAATTTTTCTTTTTCTTATTTATTGACGTAAAAATAAATATCGTCAGAAATGGTGGGTTTGGTACTCGATTAAATTTCATCTTCGTCTTTCTTTTTAGATGGGCTCTCTTGGCTGAAAAATTTGACCAAGTTAAAACTGATGGGGACATTTTACCGCTGGCATTGTCTTCCGATGGTAAGTCCGAATCTGCGTTTCTCCTACAAATTCAAATAAAACCTCAACTTTCTTGAATTTGGCAACGAGCCCACCGTAGCCTGCTGCCATCTCGGACGTCATTGACTTTTAACCACGACTGGAAAGTTGCTCCTCTCTGGGTTGAACGATAGGCGATTCCGAGTCGCTCGCGAGACATACTATGAATATTTATCGGTTCTCGTAGTCCTGCTACGAGTACAAAAGTCAATGAGATCGTCGGGCGGAATACGTGATCTACGTGCCAATTCGCACCAACATTAATACATTTTTTAACATATTGTTGTTCGGTATTGAACCTCGATCACGAAAGCTTGTCCCATATTTGAGACAATCAATGGAATTCGGTAGTTGAATAACTTATTTTTTATCTTTGCACAATTTTGTCGAGATTTATCGAAGAATTATCGATATTTTTTGGTTCATTCTTATGCTCCGGTCGATGAGAAATTATTTGGAGAATTTCCGGCTCGTTCGACTTGCCGCCTGGTCGATGCCTCAATTTTCTTTGCTGCCGAGCAAATTTCGCTTTTTTTTTTAGTCTTCTGTGTCGAAGGGACATGCAGTCGTATTCCCTTACGAGTTGAATGTGCACGCATAAGATCGTGGTAATCGATACAAGGAGGATCGAGATTGATATCGTTCAGGCACCAACGACGCTGTGGAATCCGAAGAAACAGCATTCTCGGTTCATACGTTTTATATATTTATAGATAGTACAATGTTCCTCGTGCTGTCGCATTGGCCCACTCGAATTACCATTCGCAAATATTCGATACGCTTCGAGTAATTCGAGATTCTTTCAAGATTCGCTCGATCGAGTTGCAGGTTTTTATTCCTGGACACCTCGATTGAGCGATTCGAGCGGTGTCGACGCGCACCAAATTTCAACCACAATTTTCGCACCTGCAGAGAATCCGACCGAAATTTCACTCCTTTCCAAACGTTTTTTTCTTTTTTTGCCTCCCAGTACTCATGTTCTTACATTTTCTGAAAAAAAAACCAACAGAATTCGTACTCGGTCAAAAGTCTTTTTATTTTTTCCAGTTTTTCGTAATCACGTGATTTTTTTTACCTTTGCTGAGTCCAACACGTACTCGAGCATCATCCTCGTATTTCCGTAGGTTTATCTATCGCGCACGAGAAACGCGTCGCTAATTATTCGTGGCAAGAGAGCCACGTAGAGCAGAAAAAAAACATTCGAGTTTATTCAACAGTTTCATCCGGACAAACTCGTGTCTACGGTTTCTTTGTGTATTCTGCCTATTTTCTGTCGAGTTTACGAGTCTTTCGATACTTTTTGTTTCATCTCAGCTCGACGCACGTGGAATAGAAATAAAAACGTTAAGAAGAAAAATATGAGGATTAGGTCATAGTTGGGCTTGGCTATGGGAGAAGCGCTCGTCGTTACAGAGTCTCTTGCCGGTAGTCGTTGTTTCGCTCCGTTACAGACGCCTTATTTATTCAACTCGAAATAACCGTGATCGAGCTGTAACAATCGGTACGAGGGCCATAAAAATTTGTAACGTCGTCGTTCGTCGTTGATCGATCATTTCCACGAACATTACGTCGTTCATTTGCTCGTATTTTCTTCTTCGTTCTTATTCTCGGTTGAGGTAGTTCCGTGTCGACAAATTCGTTTTAGGCACTTGACATCCGCTTTGAAAAAGCGAAAAAAAAAAATTCCTGTCGATAATATTAAGGACGTTGTATGCAAAGTTTTCTATCTGCAAAATGCTTGAAAATTTGCACCACATAAAGAGAATAGTGATATCTGATGACTTGCGCAATTTCAAGAGGCTCCGTCATGTAGGAATCGAGATATTTATTTATGGAAATCAAAATTTTCAGTGGATTCTCATAAGAGCGCGTGTTAAAAGCTGCAATTTTCAACATTAAATCTTTCGATTTCTAAACGGTAAAGCTTCTCAAAACTTTGCATTCGCTTTCATGCAACATCGAAGAAGCTTCATTTAGTTTTTCAAAAAAATCGGTCGTAAATTTTTTTCGAAATTTTGGTTATTATATAACAAATACATATTACGTCGGACGATCTTGAATTGAGAGTAGGTTATTTTTTAGTCACTTTGTAAAACTGTTTTTCATTTAACTTAAGCTCGCAAACAATTTTGTTTGCAAAAATATAGAATTTACCCTCGCCATACAACGTCCTTAACGGAATTCATTTTCTTTAGTATTTTGTTCACGAGTTCCGAGTGCAGAATCAATGGAAAGATTTGAAAATATGGCACGTTCGATGAGTCTGGATATTTACGATCTTAAGCTCTTCTGATGTGTAACATGGCACAGTCCGGATGTTTCGATGGACGCTCTATGATTCTTTGGATTATTTCGGGTGTGTCACGCGTTTGCTTCTGCCTATTGTCACCGCCGGACTGTGTTGGTTCGACGTTTCTCGGGATACAGTATTTTCAAAATTTTGTTCAATTTGTTGACGATATTCAAGCCTAGAACGATAACCTCATTTTTTTTCACCTATTCCGGTGACCTGAGGTCATAATGACCCAAATTTTGAAAAATTCATATCTTCGGTCAAATTTGATGAAAAGGTTTTGGCTCGGACTCATTCTTTTCGTGTTTCAATCCACGACCACGTGAGCCTAGAGGAATTTAGCTTGGAGTTGAAAAATTAGGCTCAAATGCTGTAAAACTATGAGAAACGGGAGGAGGACGGGAGAAAGGGATTGGAAGTCGCTCGGGGTCGTTTTTGACCAAAACAGTTCTGAGAAGAAAATGTGTGAAAATAACAAAATTTATGATCGATAGTGTGGTGTGAGGGAGGGGCAGGGTGAAGGTATATCGCAACATCGGAAATGTTGAAAAGCGACGGTGGATTATGTACTAGGATTGAATTTCGCTCGGATCTAGTGTCGCCACTTACAAAACTCGATACAAAGCTCAATACCACGAAGGAAAGATTCGCCAAGTAGTCGAGATCGAAAAAATTCGTTTCATTAGGTTTTTTCATTGATTAATTATCTTATTTGATTTATTAAACATTTTTATGGCGTCGCGATCGTCCGAAGGCATCTGGAGACTCGAGGCTTACGTGCGCGCTTCTATGTGTACGATAAATTCTTAAGGAGTGTAATAAACTCGTCGGGAGAGGGTGTGTGATGGCTGATGCGAATAACGAAACGTCATTATCGAGAGTCCCTTCACTCTCTCTTTCTCGCACGAACAACACAACCGGCATTCGTATCCACGTGGTATAATCCCCCCCTCCCCTCTCCATCACATTTATTCTTAACCGGGGTCGCTCACGTGTTGAAAGTGAAAGGTCTTTTTTGCTTGCGGCAGGGCGAGAGGGGAGAGAATTCGTTATACGATTTAGCACCCGCTGTTCGATCGTGTACGAAGTCTATTTAATAAATAGGAAGTTGATCGTTGCGGAGGGGAAAGATAAAAAATAAGAGGAAGCTTTCCATAATTAGTCGGCGTGAAGAATCCTCGGAAAAGAAGTCTCAGATACTCTTGGAGACACGTACCAATGCCTCGACTCCTTTGTAGCCATATACGTCGTTCCATGGTGTTTCGTATTTTCGCTTCACTTAAGAGAATAATTACGATAAATCTCGTGGAATTATTAGCTACTGCGAATCGTTTTTTCTTTGGCCGACCGCCAGGAAAAAATAGTCATTTCTTGTCAATTAAAATTCGGGTCTTAGCGAAAAATGTCGGGTTTACTTTCCAGAAAATGAAGAAAAAAACGTCGGGAAATAAAATCAGCCAAGTTTCCGCGAGGCCGAATTTTTCCATTATTTTTTTATGGCTTTCTTATCAGTGGACGGAAATGAATTTTTATTATTTCGCTTTATTATGAAGACTGACGAGAAAAGGGAAAAAACAATTAGCAAAACTATCGGGAGTGTGCATTTTTCGTTAGTTTTTTTTAATCGTTGGCTGATGGTGAATCAGAATAAAAAAATCGTCGTTATTCGTGCGAGTTGCGGAGCCCGTAAAAATCCAGGTCGTCTTGCCAAATAGGTGAACGATGAGTCGTTGTTTGCTTTGGTTTTTTTTTGTCCTCCTGTTTCCCTGCTCCGAACAGGCTGTGCTACTGATTAGAGTTTCCATTAGAGGGAGGCGGGGGGTCGCAATTATTTGTTTAAACGCTTAGACGGTGTCGATCGGAGCCGCTTCAATACGGCTAAGAAAAACCGAACGTCCGTCTCTTTCCGTTTCCAATACTCGAGGAAAAACTTGTGCTGCTGCCACAACCTCGTTAATTGTTTCTTGCTAAGCCAGTCTTACGCAATTCTTCACGCTTACTATGTCAGTGCATCATTTTCAAATACGTGGGCGAGTTGGCATAAGAATAACAACAATTATACAAACAATCGTGACTGTCATATTTTTTCAGTCAGTCACCAATTTTTCCATTTTTTTTATACCTAGTCATGGCAATCCCCATTCAAATATAACGGATAACACTTGAAAAATTACCGTACTCTACCGTTACGGAAAGCCAGCTCAAGAATAAAAATGCTAATTAAATTATGTTTAATTAAAATTTAATTAAATAATTGAACAACGAGTGATGGAATATTTTTGCCTCGAGCAGAAATTCGAATTTTTCTAATTCTCCCTATGACATAACTCTCATCCTTCATTTATTATCTCGTTGATATTTACCTCGGGAAACTCGTATTCGCAAAACTTGTCGACATTTCTCTCGACCGATCCTCGATCAAAAATCTTCCATCGCCACGGATTGGCTAGGAATAAATAAATGAACATAAATGTGCATTAATATCATCGATTACGTAGATGGCCAATTAGTGACAAGTATAAATATCCTAATTTTTCATTCATAATCGACAGAGATGAATTAAGCTGAATTTTTGGAAACCCAGAAACAAGTATTAAAGATTAATCAAGTTGTGAACAGGTTTCTGTAAATTGAAATAGACTCGATGGGGAGAGAATTAATGGAATGGTGCATTATTTATCATTTATTTGAATAATTTTTATATTTTCGTGATTTAATATAAAAGTTGAGACGAACGATGGGACGTTAACCTTTACAACGACGGAATCACACTGTGAAATTCCTCTTGTGTGAATGCCATTGAACGGTGCTGTGTCGCGTGGCCTCCGAAGAATTTTTCCTCCCGCAGGAGGAGGCTTGCCGGTTATTTTTCGTTTTAATTCACACAGAAATATTATTTGGAATTATATCGTGTACGCGTTTCCATTATTTAGTAAATTAAAAGAAAAAAGGTCGGTGTTACGAGGAAGCAAATAATTAGGCGCTGATAGTCAAATGAGGCGTGGAAGAACGCGCGCGCCGTAAATTTCGCTAGTTCGCTTCTCATTATTTATGCTCCCGCAGCGCAACTTACGCGAAAGAAAGTAGGAAAAAGAATGGAGAGAGAAAAAAAAGTTTGCCACGTAGCAGAACTGATGAGACGTAAAGACAGACTCGATGAGAAGAGACGCCCGTCATCCAAACCATAATTATCAGCTTCGTTAAAGATTCATTATATATGAATTTAACAAATTGTTCGGTGGATCGTAAAATTTCATTATTTTGCCAAGCCGAGCGTATATGTTGGGATTTCACTTTATTTATCAATTCTCTGCATTTTATTATAAAACCGTGAGCAATTTCATTTTTATGACTTTCTACTTTCATTGTTTTTATTCGAAAACAGTGTGAAAGTCAAGTTTGGTGAAGAAAAGAAAAGACGAATCGCTTGTAAATGGCATTGATTTTGGGCTTGTCAACTCTGCTCGTGACTTTTTCTTCTCCGTTTTTGTTGTGTATCGCTGTATAATATACACACACGTATATATATGTATATATAATCGATGGTATACTATTCGCGAGCCCCCCAACTCACTTGGTCCGTAGGGTAAGGCCCCCTCTCCATTACCCCCTATTTTATTTTATCTTTTTCCCGTACTCGAATGTGTTTATATTCCTCTCTCTTTCTCGCTCGCTCGCTCGTACGAGGCGGCGAATCGTTGAGCGTCCCAACTCTCCTGAAACATTCTATGCTATGGTACTAGCATCGCTGCCACCGTAGCGAGCGAGCTACTGGGAAGTACAACAACACTGCGTGTGCTCTCTTTGACTTCGTAAACACACAGTCTCGAGCGAATAAATTCAACTTTCGTATATTTGTCTATTTTTCGCTCGCTATTTTCTAGCGATAACGTTCAACGCTAAAACGTCGTAACGCGTAATAAATACGCGGGTTTTTTTAGGTTATGCCAAACGGTATATGTTTTTATGTGGTGTATGAATGATAGTGCTCGAAAACTGTCAACAAGATAGTTCACAAGTGCAATATATTCATTGATTTAAGTGGCTGTGATCGTGGATCAACGTGTTTATTATTTTCAACTTTTTTATTGCCTTCAACCGGAAGCGTTGTTCGATTTTTGAAAAAAATACTTTGTGCGCAGGTGGAAAACGGTAACCGAGCGTCTTGAAGAAAAATCATTCAACTTCTGTTTCGGGATGTTCGGTTAAATACTGAAAACGTGTGTCGTGCGATCAAAAACCGATCTCTCTGCTCAATGGGTTCTCGTTAGTCTCCGGGATAATGGACACCAAATGACATCGGGTTGAATTCGATAAAATATCGTTTTGTAAACGACGTGTTACAATTTAATTTTCTCTTTCACGCTTTATTGACGTGAGAACTATTCTGACCCTTGATTGTTGCCAAAATTAATGAGCCCGTGATTTATTATCGTCCGTTTTATTCTCATTTTTTTTCAACTCCACGCACAACGTCGCAGCTAACACACGGAAAGATTTATTATGGGGGAGAAACGCGCCGCTCGCTGCTGCTGCTGCGTTGTGCGGTACAACGAATGTGTACACGCTCTCGCTTCTTTCGCGTCCCCGTGAAATGGGTCAGTCGATTTACTCTCTCGTGTACCACGCGACAACAATATATCCAACAATTCGAACCGGACCCAATTTTTTATCTTTTTTGTTTGTCAAATCGAAGTAAAAACAAAAAAAATCTTGGATTTTCCAGCTTTTTCATTTTCTATTTTCTCCACCATTTTCTTCCATACACTTCGGAGAGAAAAAGTTGTTACTTAATAAACCTCGCGGACAAACAACGTTAGAAAATTCGCCATTTTTTTTATTAGCTGAACATGAAACTACGCGAATCTACTCATCCATCTTGAATTATTTTTTCCATTATTCATGCGGCATTAGAATGCGCGTTGCCACACGCAATGCAATTGAATTTTTTTATAAACGACGATAAAATAATTGTCTACTTTTCCATTAGAGAAAAAACACGAGATGCGCGAAGTAAGCCTTACACGTGACCTTGAAACGAGTCTAAGTTTATTTACCGCTTCGCGGAACAATACGAGAGAGTCTTATCGGCCAACTATCGCGAGAATATCGTACACTGCCTAGAAATTGTTGACTCGCAAATTGTTGGAATTTCTCGAGTAATTAAGCTCGCGTATTCACACGTTACAATTAACTCAGAGTTCCCAAAATTTCTTTTCTCTTCTCTTGTTTTCATTTTTACTACCGATTCTCCGAAAAAAATTAAATCTTTGTAATTCTCCAGTTCAGAATCCAATTTTACATAACTCCCTACTAAAACTTGAACAATAAAAAATAACTTAACGAAGACAAGTTCACTAATTTTGACAACTCGCATGTTTACTTCTCAAGCGAAACGTGAACGATTAATCGCTCCGTTGACTCTCGAGATTCTAATCTCTCTCTGCCTCTGTCTCTTTCTCTCCCTCGCTCGTGGTATTAGCCAACTTTTAACCTCTGCATGGAATGCGTACACATCGACACCCCAACACTTCGTTGCCTGTTTGTACACGAATTATCGTACGTACATTCGAGACGATAATTATTCCCAGGTCGCAAAGTACCTTAATCACACAAAGTTATCAGGGTCTCGAATCAAATTGTTCACATTATCAGATGGAGTTATCGGGCTAATTACCATGAAATCCGCTAATTTATTCTATTCGTGATTTTTTTAATTCAAACGAATCGTTGCCGCGTTTCTTGATACTTCCTTGTTTCGTTATTGCCGGGGAAACGCTCGATTTGCAGTTTTTTGATGTGTGTTTTTTAGCAACAATTAAGCGGGCTTAATTCGAGGCGTGAATAATTAAGATTAACGAAAAAGTGACGAGTATCTGTGGCACGTGCGATGAATGATTTTGGAGCAATCGTGTCCGACGTCGGACATCGATGCTCCCATCGTGGACTCGTCAGGTATCCCAGTATCGATAAAAAACTGTGGGATCCATCGAGCACTTGGATCCTCCAGTGGGACAACATCGTCAAACATCCTGGCGCACGGGCACGTGGATGTCATTGTGACGTTCACAAGCCTCCTTGGTTGTATCCAGATTTAGGTACAGCGTTCGCATCGTTGGAATGCAACGAAGATTTTAATTTTTTTCTTGAGCGAAATCCATAGTTCAGATGCAATTTTTTGCGACTATGGTTGGCCATAAAAAAATGCGATAAAAATTGTAACGATTTGAAGAAAAAATGATTTTTTCGTGCGCTCCCAACGATCTAAATTTCTATGAAACTTCACAATTGTTATTTTCCACGATGTTTTCGTTTTTGTCAATAATGACCCACTTTTTTCTCTCACTAATATTCGGTTTTTTTTTTGTTACAGTTGGCAAAGATAACGACGAGCCCGATAGAGCGGTGAGTCATGTACTATTTTATCGTATTTTTCATTCAATTCGATCAATATAACCTTAAGGTTGTTCATTCGACGAGCAACCGTCTGGAGAAAGCCGAATCCACATACTTTTATTATTTATTTTTACTCCTCCACCAAAGGATTCAAAAAAAAATTGGCTCAACAAAATATTCAAAATGCCGAAATTTTCTCGTTTTCTCATCAATATTAGGAAATGATTATTTCATTCATTATGCCATTTCCACCATTGAGACTTTTCATATACAAACATTTTCCACGCTCGTACGTTTTCTAAATATTTGCCTAAAGGGGCAAAACGATTTTAAATCAAACGAGTGAATAACCGCAAATAATTTTCGTAGATCAAGTCCGCACCGGTGAAAAGAACGACGAGCGTTCCACTCAAAAGGAGTCAATTCGGTCCTGCAAAAACACCATTGTCTACACCAGGTATATTTTTTCCCTGAACGTCAACACAACGAACATTTTATTTTTCATGGAGCTTAGAAACGCCAATTATTCGATAATCGCATGAATTTCTGGAACGAAATAATTACATTCTCATGCGCAATGCTTATTATAATTGGCGCAATTAACAAAAGTGTATCTAATCGTAATTAGTCGCTCAATTGCTCGAATCTTTCACGCTGATTGGCACGATCCGGAGAAATAAAAGTGAACAAATTTAGGCCAAGCCGGTGCAGTGGACGAGCAAACCTTTTTGACTGCCTTCGAAGATGTTCCCTCTGTTAAGTTATTCTCGGCCAAGGATCTCGAGGAACAAATGAAATTTATTAGCGAGACTATTGGTGACGACAAAAAAGACTGGAAACAGAGGACCGACGCCGTAAGTGCTGCTTTGTTTTTTTTTTTCGTAATAAACTCCCATAAATAGTTTTAAAAATATATAATGAAAAATTGGAGTCGTTGAGATTTTGTTTAATTGTTTTTCCTCGCTTTGCAGTTAAAAAGGCTACGGGGTATAATTGTCGCGGGCGGTACTAATTACGAAAACTTTACGGAATTGTTGAAAAGTATCCAACGGCCATTTGTGGGTGCGTGTACAGATCTGAGGTCTCAAGTAGTCAGGGAGGCGTGCATAACCCTGGCCTTTCTAAGTCAGCATCTGAAGAACAAACTCGCTAGCTTCGTTGAGGCCATTCTAGTCGCGATAATGAACCTCATACAAAATAGTGCCAAGGTGAGTGCACTCGATATTATGACAATCCGTATGGATGACGCACCATAAATTCGCTCCGTCGATTCACATGTCTCAAATTAATCTCGACCTTCCCCCGGAGAGCCTCGACGTTTTCCAAATTTGCTCAAAACAATTAAAATCCTCGATCCTAGTTTTTTTTTTATTCCCAATGAATTCGCCATATAAGATAAGTCGCTTTCACGAACTGGAGTTCCGAACATTTTTTCCTCCAACGAGAGTGTAATTTAGCGCGAAAATTGATGTATTAATAATTTATATTATTTTACGGCTAATTTTTTTTTCTCAGGTTGTCGCAACAGCAGGCGCGGTGGCGCTGCGCTTTATTTTTCAAAATACCCACAGCGGACGTTTCATACCAATAATCGCTGCCTCTTTGAGCAACAAAAGCAAAGATATACGACGTGCCTCTTGCGAATATCTCAACCTCATATTACAATCGTGGCCGACCCTTATCCTTCAGAAACACGTCGCTGTACTTCAAGATGCCATTAAAAAAGGCGTCGCCGATTCTGACTCGGAAGCTCGTGTTTTTGCCCGAAAGTACGTCCATTTTCATTATTTTCAACCATTCAAAAGTCAAATTCCGGATTATTCTTCGTACTAATGAGCCTTCGACTTACAGATCTTACTGGGCCTTCAAAGATCATTTTCCCGAACAAGCTGAAGTCCTTTTGAACAGTCTCGACGCCACTTACAAAAGATCTCTCATGTCTCTGAGCAACAGTGGGAGCATCAACAGCCTAAACACAGTTCCAAGGTCAATGAACACAAGCCCGCGGGCCTCGAGGCCGGGGATTTCCTCAACAGGTTGGCACTTGTCCTCAATTTTCAAAAATCAAATTGTTTATCATTTTTGCATTAGTATACATTAATCATTAACTGATTGCGAGGAATCGATCGGTACAAATTTCAAAATCTACATCGTCTTTATATTTTTCAATTGGACTATTTAACGCTGAAGGTCGAACTCGCACCATGAAGCATTTCCATTGAACGCTATGAACGATATGAAACTCATGAATTCTCAAGACTCAAAACCCACAGCTGTCTCTTTTCTTTTTCTATTTCCATGCTGCGCTCGAATGTTAAAAATTAAAAAAAAAAAAAAAACAAACAAACAAACAAATCGAATGAAACGAAATGTAACCAAACACATATGCAAAAGAAACTGTCGTGAACACGGGCAGTACGGAAAATTTGCAAGCGAATGAGAGCCCGCCCCACGGGCCCCTTAGACGGACACCGTCTCTGCCACGCTCCTATCGTCAGTCTGGAATACCAATTCTTCAGCGACAGTCCACTGACAATTACTGTAATTCCATCCTCCATTTAATCGTCATTTTTAATATGATGGAAAAAAAAACTCAACGATTTGCAAGCAAGAAAAAGAAAAAATCGTCTTTTTTCAAGCACTCAATGTTTCACGTATTTCTTTTAATTTATTTATTTCAATATATTTTCATCAATCAATCCCATATGCACTCGAGTAATGCTAGTTCCTGTCAAGGTCATCCTCGTTGTTCGCTAGATCCTTCGACGCTTCAGAATTTCAATAATTTCAGTCGTTCGCATGATTGTTTATTTAATCGTATTATCTACGAGTCTTATCAAGGGATTCATGACTTTTTATTGATCGAAAAACAGGCCGCGTCACGCCTGGACCGAGATCGAACAGCGCCATCGATCTTCAAGCCGCAAAACGAGCCCAAGCGAGGACTGTCTACGCCAATTTGAACCGCATGAGAGCCACTCCGCGTAAGTTTATTTTTTTTCTATAATTATCATTTTACTTCAATATTCTTGTTTGCACTTTCGTCAATACGATCGAGCCAAATATTTAAAATAGAGATGTGTGACACTTTTGTGGGTTATGAATCGCTGCGCGTCCGGATAGATACCGACCATGGAACCGAGGCTGCTAACAAACGAGGTATTGCTCGAAATAATTTATCGATTTGTCTATTTTTCATCGAGACTGCGTCAAGCGTCATCCTTTGGTCTTGCATGAGGCGACGATGATGGAGACATAACCACCAGGACCGCTGACACTAATAAACGATTCAATTTTCTCCACTCAGAATCGAATAACATTAAAACGTTTTCGATTGTTCCAGCTCGATTCAACCGATCACCGGACATGGCTGTGGCAGCTGCGAGCACCGAGAGAACCCCGAGGACCCGCACTAAAGTTTCTGGTGTCTCGCAATCTCAACGTGAGACAATAATTTGATTCTCGGCTTTTTTATTCCGCGGGATTATCGGAAAATACGACTTTTCGATAATTAATCAATATTTATTCATGTTTTCTGTCTCTTCTGTCGTCCAGCCAACAGCCGATCAGGCTCGCCATCGTCGAGATCGAGTTACGCGACGTATAATCGCGAGAACGAAAATTCGGCCCTCAGACCACGTCGTCTTTCTGGTCAAGGAATTCGTAGCGGTAGCAATAGCCGCGAGCCTAGTCCCCAGCGGTTCCCTATGGATCGAAGCTTCGCTTCAAAAATGAGGTAACCGGAAAAAGCTCAGTTTTCTAAGTTGCCTAGTCAATAGACCTGCGCCTTTTTCCCTTTGCATTACAAGCAAACAAGAAAAAAAATCAATGGACCCCTTGAAAATGATCTGAAACAAAATAAATCGACAATTTTGAAAAATCCGAAAAAATACAATGTGTTTTTGCGTTCAACAGAGGCCGAAATATGTACATGTCACCGAGTGAGAGGCCACCAACTTCGAGGCCGGTAATGGCGCAGAAAATGTTGCAACAGTCGCGCGAGGCGGAATCTGCTCTGGCAGATGCCCTCACAGGTAAAGGTGATCACAGCGATGACAGCGAGACCAACAGTATCTGCTCGGAGCACAGTTTCGATGGTGTCAGACGTACCAGTGACGTGAGTAGTCGGTTTTTTGTATTTCTTTTGATCCTTCGGTCGTATCCCTTCTCTCCCTTGCCTTGAATTTTACTTATAAATTAGTTTCAATTATTTCGCGCCCTTTATGGGGAGTTACAGCTGTGGATTTTCCTACATACAGAACAAATGCTTGGAACACACACACACAAATATTGGAAAAGAAGAAATTTTGAAAAATGAACTTTAATAGTTGTCCCATTATTCAACATAATTTCCTTCTTTATATAGAAGTTTATATTTGTCTCATCTCCACATGTCAACACACTACGAATTGGCTATTTATCATGGTTATTTTTTGCTTTTTTTGTTTGCCAACCCCGCGCACCCTGGCAACAAATTTCCTACGTTCCTGCATCCCTTCAGTCGTATTCGTGGAGCGGCTCGCAACATAGACTTTATCGCGACGTTTGGGATCAATCGATTGTCAAGGTTTGTTCATCACGTACCTTATTTATTTTTCTTACTCCAAGCTTTTTTCCAACCACACTAATAAGTTTTCATGTCTATTTTTCTTTCGATTTCGTAACCAACTTCAATTTTTTCGCATTTCTCTGTTTTTCTGCGTCATGCCTCAAGTCCCTTCGTCTCTGTGCACGCTTTCTCAAACTCTCTCTCTTTTCCCCTCTGTGACAAACTATCAACTTTTCAGTATCAAAAGTAATTTTTTTGAATTGGAAGACTTGAATTTTGAAGAAACAAAGAAATTGCTAACGATCTTATTAATCGAATTAATCCTTTGATTTCGATCAGGACATCAAAGAAATAATCGACAATTGCGGGCGTAACCCATGGACTAGCCGGAAAGAGGGTCTGATCGGGCTTCACAATTTTCTCTCTAATGGAAATACACTGTCAGCCTCGGAGCTCCGGAAAGTAACTGACATTTTTGCCAAAATGTTTATGGACTCGCATACCAAAGTGTTTAGCCTTTTTCTCGACACTCTGACCGTCTTGATAACGACACATCGGGAAGATTTGAACGATTGGCTTTACGTACTTTGTGCGAGGCTCCTCAACAAATTGGGCACTGATCTTCTTGGCTCTGTACAGACCAAAGTTTACAAAACTCTCGATGTCGTTAGGTTTGTATCGCAGGACGAAATCAATTTCAACGAAATTTCCAAAAGCCGCTGAATGCCGAAGAATGACATTGTTTGTTTTTTTCGCTTTTGCAGAGACTGCTTCTCCGGCGATCTGCTGTTACCCGCAGTCATGAGGTTCCTCACGGATCCTACACAAACACCCAATTCTCGTGTCAAAGTAGCGACGTTGAATTTTTTGATTCACGTTGCTGGCAATTCACAACCGTCGGCTCTCAATCCAACTTGTAAATCGCCCCTGGCGCGTTTGATCAATTGGACAATGGACGTTAAGAGCCAGGACGTTAGGAGACACGCCGAGGAAGCCGTCATCGCACTTTATAATCTCAATCCCCCACAATTTCCAATGATTCTCGGTGAATTGCCGAAATTCTATCAGGTTCGTTGCCACCATTGCGGTAAATACAGTTTTGAGATCAAGTAACGAAAAAAAAAAATGAAATTATTCGTCGTTTCTCACCCAAGGACGCAGCTATGCCGCTCATTCAGGCGCATCTCAAGAGATCATCGAGCTCAAGCAATCCATCCTCACCGGGTATGGACACTGGACGTTTGTTGCATTCACCATATCGCACAAGAACGAGAACCGACGTCGATATGACGGACGCCGATAATCTCAACCCCGAAGAAGTCTACAAGTTCGTACATCGTGACATTCGTTGAAAATATTTTTCGCACCGTTCGTTGCACTTAATTTTGACTGAAAATTCATATTTTATAGGTCGCTCCGACGCACCACAGCAGAAATACAAAACTACGGTTTTGAACGACCCGCAACCAGTAAGGATAGTGGTATAAGTAATATGGCCGATGTGGAAGAAAAATTGGAGAGTCTCACGCTTACGAATTCTGTAAGTTAACAAATACGCAAACAATATTGTCCAAAAGCTTAAAACTCATCAATTCTTCGTTGAATTATCGTAATTTATGAAAAATTTCATTCAAAGTCAAAACGACCTTAGGGGCTGAATAATTTCCCTAAAAATCTCCTTTTTTTATGATAATTTGGATTATTGTATTCTTGCGAAATCAAGGGACGTTCTTCGTCCGTATCTTCGCCCACGCAGCGCGGTAAACCTGTCAACAACAATGGATCGAGTGACACAATAGCGGGTGATTTGATATTGCCGCAACAGCAGGAGAACAACGGTTATGGAACACACAGTAAGTTTTATTTTCGCAACGTTCATTGCAGTTGGGAAAAATTGGAAAAAAAGTCTACAAAGTGGCATCATTTGCAGGCTCTTCTCCGGACATGCTGCTCAGAGGTCCGGAGGTCGTTGACAACACGATCAAGACGCTTCAGTCGACGATCAGCCAGAGCTCCGCAAAGCTTCAAGCTCTTGAAGAATTCCAATTGTACGTTCGTGACTGCGACGCGGCCTACATAAAGCAGCAGTTCAAGTAAGTCACGTGCAAAATGTTTTTTCATTATTTTCGAAAGCATTGAGATCGTCGTGATAAAATGAGTTGGGTTGTCGCTTGCAGAAAATTGTTAAAGACCCTCCTCGAGTGCCTTGCGTCGGAGGATAAGCAACTAGAGATTCAGGTGCTTCAGACTCTGATCGAGATGCTCAAGTGTCCGGACCTCGTAGAATCTTTTAGCAAATACGCGGAATTGTTGGTACTGAAAGTTTTGCACGCTCACAAAATTGACGAGTCCCCACAAAAAGCATGCGATGTCGTGACGGGTTCGAGCGCAGTAGCAGTTACCAGCCCGGAAAGACCTGCGAAGCAATGGCACGGCCTCAAAGTTGCTGAGAAATGTGCGGCCATGATTGCGAGGGTACTTCCGGTCGATCAAATCATACGTCTCGCTTCATCCTCTATAACTACCGAACCGTTTCCCAAAAATGTTGGGGCCATAAAAATGCTCCACGAGGCTGTAGAACATCGGGGCCGCGAGGCTATCGAACCTTACCTTTCCGACATAATGCCTGGTCTTATTACGGTAAAGTTCATTCCGCTCATTAATATTTTTACAAATCTCAAAGTTTCCCTAGTCCAGGAGAATCGCTAAACCAATTGGCACCTTTTTCAGGCTTACGACGACCACGAGAGTAAAGTACGAAAGAGCGCTGTATTTTGTATGGTAGCGATACACAACGCTGTGGGCCAAGAAGTATTGGAGCCACATTTGAGTTCTCTGTACGGGAGTAAACTCAAGCTGTTGAATATTTATATACAGAGAGCACAGAGGACGGCGAGTCAGCCAGCGAGTCCTCGTGGAAAAAACTAACCGGTAGGGAAGAGCGGTGGTAGCGCCTCGACCGCCGCGACTATCGCGACACTTAGAATCTCATTGCTCAAGAGATTCGCTCGACTCGGGGCTAAGCACGAGCTTATGCTTCTTCATTTTCTCACCAAAAGAAGCGCCTGAGTTTAAACGAACGCGCTCAATAACAAGTTTCACCCCCAAGGGGAATCTACACGAGAATATATATAAATATATCCATATATATGTCTATGTATATATATATATTTATACACGGACACGTGTGCGTGCGATTGCCCAGGACGAACAACGGTATCCAAATATCCATTGTATATAACCGAGTTTACGCATCCCCCGGATAAATGAATACAGAGAGTGACACACGATTCTCACCTATCGTAGTTTCGTTTTTTTTATTATATTTTTCGTTTTTTTTTCTCTCTTACCTCTTTCGTTCTTTTTTTCAACATTACTTTCCATCCAAAATCCCCGTAATGTGTCTCGTCTCTATTCTTCTCTCCTTGATGATTGCAATTTCGTGCCATTAACCGTCGAGCATAAACAACGACCCTCGCAACAACCTCCCCCTCTCGTCTCACTTCGTAACACGTTTTTGCTCTCTTTTCTCTACTTCTTGTATTATATGTATGTATAGCAAAGTCGGATATGGTGAAACGAGGAGAAAATGGCCGCTCGGTGCCAAAGATACGTAGGCCTTAAGGGCATGAAAAAGAAAAGACGCGAAAAGTAAGGAAAATTTCTTCGTCATTGATAAAGTTGTCATTGATCGTGAATTTATTGTTTTTCGCTTGGTAAGACCCAGGAAGATAAAACTTAATTATTTGTTTTTTATCCTCAGGATCACAGAGTCTCGATTATGTGACAATTTTTGTAAATACATTGCGTAATAGGTTTAAGTCATAAGCCAATAATAATGATAACTGCATAAGGGATACACTCAGTTGGAAATGAGGCAAGTGTTCTCGGTGACGGGCGCGGGTTTCGTCTCGTCCTAGAACGCCACATTTGGCCAAGTCGAGTTTCGCCTTCGGTCCTTGACGAATCGTCCCGCGCGCACCGGCGATTCGCTTCATTCGAATTTCAATTATTACCGACACGAAAATATAATTTAAATTAAACAACTAAATGAAATCTAATCGACGTAGCACTTTCACTCAAGAACCGGTGAACATCAGGAGAAATAAGACAATTTAACAGAATTAGTTGAATATCAAATTTTAGCTTGTTCCGTTAAGTTTCTCGAGTACTTTATTACATCGATATTGAAATTTATATATTAACTATATTACCATTATATATTATTGTCGATTGATTCATTTTTAAGTTATTGATACGCCAACACTGAATGTGACTTCGCTGTTTTCTTTTCGTTTTTCATTTTTCACGGCGCTCGTCACAATGAATGACGATCTTTTATCATAGAGTTGTTCGCAAGACTCAAAGAGAAAAAAACTAAAGGATTATGCGCGCGAAATTTTTTCACCGTTACGTACTATTAACTATTTTTATATAATATATAGTTGTACGAGTTGTTTGTCCGAATGAAACGAAATGCTATTATCGCCTGCAAGACAAAAAGAAAGAAAAGTTATGAGAAAAACGTTAACGCCTGCTGTGTCTCGAGAATCGTTGGCGATGATCGATAAATTGGTGAAAAGCGATGGTCGCTAGACGATCCGGCCACCGAGCTTTTCGGAAAATGTGTTGCTGCTTCTTTGCAATATTTTTGTCCTTTTGTTTTTACTCAGCGCGCTTGATATTCGATTTTGTAACAGTATTATTGCTTGTCGCGCGACAAACGAATAAAAGCGAAAGTCGGTGAAATGTCGAGGACTCGGTTAATTTCTCGTGACGTTTTTTTAATCACCGCCATTTTTCATAATTTCTTAACGCCTCTCGCTCATTGCGTAAGAGGCAGAGCTAACGATGAATTAAAAAAGCCAAAAAAGGGAAAAATAATCGTACGAGCTGGAGAAAAACAAAAAAGATGAAACAAATCCCGACGAAAACGGCAACGCGATCGTGGATTGTTTAAAATTTTCGAGGAAAATTAATAAAAACGGAGAAATAAATAATCGATAAACAATACAGACAAAAATAATCACAATAACAACATAAACAATTAAACAAAGGCATAATAACACAGGCAATTTTTTTCACGCTATTGTAATATATCTTAAGGACTTGATTATTAGAATATTTACCGTATTGTTATTGTAATTGCCAACTTGATATAATAAATTAAAGTATTGCGATAAAAAAAAACACACACACAAAAAATTGCAGCCAAATTGCATTTATAAACTATTCTACGAGATTGAAAAAATCAGTCTTTTCTTCCATCACAAAACGCTTCGTATCTTTATTACATTTCTTCTTTTAAACATAATCAGGTTGTAAACAAATGTCTTTTTAGCTTTGTTTTTCGTTATTTCAATGGCAAAACGTAGATTCCGGACGAAACGCAGTTCATACTAATAAACTATATCATCAGAGGGCGAGTGTATAAGAAAATATATAAATATTAAAATTCACCTATCCGTACAATAAATGGTGGGGCAAAAACGAGAAAAAAAACAGCACGAATAAGTAATGCGGAAGGGCACTCTCGGCATTCATAGCCATCACAATATTATGATTAATCATAAGAATAATAATAGTAATAATCATAATAACGGTAAGTATTCCTTATAATTTTGTAATATACTGTTTCGTTACATCATTTAGACCTTTGCCTTAAACATTCCGACACGTTGCGACGTCGATTCACCAAAAAGTCATGAAACCATCAAAAATCACTTCTTACTTGTATTTTTCCTCCGCTTTGAATATTTCATCGAATTATTTTAAACTTTATACTCAAACGTACACAACCGCGAGGCCATAATTAAGTTGTCTTCCGGGATGGACTTTTTAAACGCTTTGTTATGAACTCCGTAGTGAAATATCGATCGGAGTAACTATTTGCAATTATTTTAGTTACAATTGTGCGAGAGGGACCTTGACAATTAGTTCAAAGGGACAAATACAAATGTACAAATTGCGTAATCGCTACGGAAATACGACTACCCGTAGTGTCTGTCATATATACGGATTATATTTCGACCGTGCAAAATGCATCACAAAGGCCACTTTCGGACGACAATGTAGATATATATATGTCTATATATATATATATATATTTCTTTATATACGTGGGTTTGTATATAGTTGATAGAAGTAATAGGCCGAACGATGAAAGACTCTCAGCAGGGCCACCGCACCTTAATCCTCTATTTTCTCCTCTTTTTTTAACTTTTATCATTCTGCTCGTTTTTTATGTCGTGCGATTAATGGGGCATATCTCGATTAAATGGCGAATACAAGCAGCCAATAAGCTCCGTTTTGTTTGACGGCCGTTATAAACCTAAATCGCCTAATACGAAAAAAATTATTTTTATCTTTATTATCTTGTAATAGATGAGTTTTCGTGTCAATTTCTTTTGGGTGTTTTTTTAAATATTTTTTCTTGTTTTTTTTTGGTTTTTAAGATATCAATCGCGAGGAACGAATCTTAGACGTTCTCGGGGATGACCGATTTCGGATTCAACGGTGCCGTCACCGCCGATTGGTTCTTTTTCTGCGCTCGCTTCTGTGCACGTCGCTTACGCGCCTTCGCCTCAGCTCCGACTGCTAAGAAATTGTTGTGGAAATATTCCTCTATCTCGGACAGCTTCTTACCGTGGGTCTCGGGCAATAGCAACCAGACGAATACCATCGAGCCCAACGAGACCGCCGCGAAGAACCACTGAATCGCGTGCGCACCTTTTGACAAGGAAAAGTTAATGTTGATTTTTATCGCGCTAAGGGGAAAATCAGCAGATTCGGTTTTGCACTTACCTCCCAGAAAATCTGTGAGCCCTCGATAACTCTGCACCGCAGCGAACATCAGAACGTTCGCCATTGCGTAGCTGAAGGACTGGGCAATCCCACGAATCTCCGTCGGGAACAATTCGGCCGTCATGGTCCAAGGAATCGTCAGCATCCCGATCATCGACGTGCAAACATACAGAAGCAAACAGACCACCGGCACCCAAGCTCCGCTACGATCACCTTCGTTTATCTTGAGAGTGAAATAACCGGAGACGATCATGCACACTGTCATTCCCAAACAGGAAATCATACACAGTGGTCGTCTCTTGTATCTTCTCAAAAGCCAAGTATTAACCATCGAGCAAAAGAAACGTGTCAGCCCGACGAGAATCGACGCTAAGTAGGGATCGACTCCGGCTCCAACTTCCTGCAATAAAGAAACTTTGATGAGCCCGGAGAAACATCAGGTGAGAAAACGTCATGGCAAATGGAAAAGACGATCCTTACCTCAAACCACGTGACTGCGTAGAAAAGAGTTATATAAATTCCGGAAAATTGTTGAAAGAGGAAGAAGAAAAAGAGTATGAACATTGGCTTCCATCCAGTGGGTTTGAGGAAGGCACGAATTTTCGTCGAGAATCCACCGTGTTTGCTTCGTCTCTGCTCGTTCAATTTAATCTCGTTCTCTTTCATTATCGTCGTAAATTGATGATCAGCTGCCGAGACTCTGCCTGCTTTTGCTTCCGATTTATAAAACCTGCCCTCACCAACAAATCCAAAAATTAATTCTGCTGCTTTTATTTATTTATGAAGTGAATTTTTGGTGATGGACAAAATTTACCATTCCAGAGATTTTCTAGCTTCGACCGTTCGACCCTTTGAGACCAGCCATACCGGCGATTCAGGTACGAAAAATTGGACGAGCAGAATCGGCACTGAGGCGTAAATTATACTCAACCAAGCGACTAGTCGCCATGGCAGTAAAGCACCTTTCGCGTACGAAAGCACCATCCCGAAAGATGCCAGTGTCGGACCAAACGACATGAGGGAACCTCGCAGCTCTGGCCTAGCTACCTCCGTTATATACACTATGGCCGGCGAGGTTGCCATTGCCGAAGCGAGACCCACCAAAACTCGGCCCACCAAAATCATTGGGATATTTTTGGCCAACGCGATTAATATCCAACCAGCGATGCATGGCAATGCACCGATCTGGAGGGTTTTCAGTCTACCCACCCATTCCATCAAGAAACCACCGATCAGAGAGCCCAGTGGTGCTGTCACTACGATTATACTCGCTAAACAGAATGACGAAACAACACTTCGATTAATTACTAAGTCCGATCAGTGCCCAATTTTCTGGGAAAATTAAATTCATCGAAAATAAAAATGCAATCAGGATGGAGAATGAGAAAAAAATGAGCTAGTTGTGCTGGAGTTTTATTAGATAAAAAATAAATTTAAAAAAAAACAAAAAGCAAGGTTTCTAACTGACATAAAAATGTTAATTAATTTTTTTATAATTTATCTGGAGACAGTAGTTTCTTTATTCGACATCTTATCGGTTAGTTTAGCCTACGGCCGTGTACGAACCTATCCATGAAGTCTGTTCTTTAGTCGCGGGTATCTCGGAATCTGCTTTTTCCAAATGAGGAATCAGGATGGCCGAGTAGGCCATGCTCAGTCCTACGGCTATGTGAAAACTGGCAGCGAGTACGCACGCAACGATCTGTTGGTAAGAGAATATTTCATGTTTCCATCAGATCCATTATTTCTCACATTTGTTGTTACTGATTTATCATTTATCTTTCTTCTCATATTCTTTCGTTGACGTACCTCGGGTACGGCATTTTTAAGCTGGATCGGTTCGACGAAACCCTTGTTGAGACTCCGACTCGAAACAATCGCGTCCTTGAAACATTCTCTCTCATTTTCCTCGATGTTCTTCGACGCCTCGCGCTCCACACTGGACAATAATTGAAGAAAAATTAATGAACATGTGAGATGCGTGGGAACTTGAGCCACTGGCGAGAAAAAATAATTCGTTCAATATGAGAAAGAAAATGTATGCATCAATTTAAATTCCATTTTTCCAAGTCGTTTATTTCATTATGAAATTTATTACAAGAGCAATGCAGCAAACTGTTACCGTTCGAATGAATCAACGAGAGTGACGACGAGTTTTTTTCTCTACCCCGTAACAATTCTACGTCCAATCGCGCAATTTATTTAAATAATAACTTGCGGAACTGTTACGTCTCAAATAATTAAAAAAAAGCTAATTATCAGGCATTGCAAAACATATCGAACGGTAATTGTCAGAGACTACATTCATCACGGGAGGATTGACTTTTAGCCGGGAAATACATTACGTGAAAGACAATATTGACACGTGAAAAATTCAAGAATATGCAACATGTGATATTGACAGTTGTCTAGACCATTAATCGTATCTCATATGCGATGACTCTTCCATTTATCATAATCGACGAGTGGACTTTGCCATCAAGACAAATAAACTAACTCCGGTTGATGATAATTTGCGAAGCGTAAGGCGAGTGGATTAAAGTATCAGACGATTTACTTAACCCTCTCCCGTTATCTTAATTCCTGTCAAGTCCGGATATTCGATTCGATACATCGAGTATCAGAAAAAAAACTGATGAATCGATTTTTAGCCTATCATTGATACACTGGGTCAATTTGACCACACAAAAGGAAATTGGGTGAGAAAAAATTTGTTTGGGTCAAATTGACCCAGTGTGTCAACGGAGGTGTTAAACGGCAGGGAATAACGGCTCTGATTGAAAAACTGCAGAATCGAATCATTATCGAGGAAAGAAAAATTACACGGCAAAATTAGTTTGGGTCAAAATGACGCAGTGTATCAACCGAGGGGTTAAACAGCAGGAAATCCTAATGGCTTCGATGAAAATATTGCAGAGTCGAATCGTTTTCAAGAAGGAAAAAGATTGATGATCACTTGAGCGTTAAAACGGGTTAAGCGATGAGTATTAAGAATAAGAAGAAAAATATAATTCGGAAAAGAGCACGATTAGCGTCAAGGTTTGTACAATTCGTGTGTGCAATCTAAGGATAATTGTCCTTCAATTATTTCCAGCAATTTATTTGTGCGCTCGGGGCAGAAATTACAACGCGATTATGTCACCTCTGCGCGTATAGTCAATCTCGCAATTCAAACCCTCGAGGCTGTCAGCCTTCCGCTATTACTTATCGTTTCTTTGTTTGCCTGCACCGAACCTTCGAAATCCGATTAATAAAGAAACAACAAAAATGTTACTTTGCGGTTGCTAAATTGCAGGATTTTAATCCCCAACGATTTGCTCGAATCGCGGAAATATAAAACGACTCTATAGTCCTAGACGAAAAAAAAGCGACCATCATTCCTACGATCAATCAATGCGAAAGTTATGGAGAAATAATTGGATTCAAATCGACCGGAAATACGACGTTCCTATACGATCGAAACGTACGCACGTGTTCGTCACTTCGCAAATATTTATCTAATCCCGAGATATTCGATTTTTATATTCTCATCTCCTCGCATTTTCGATTAAAGCGATTTTCGTAATATCGAGTGGCATGATAAACGAACATTATAGACTAAAAAAAACATTACCTTTTACCATAAATTATCCGCGCGTAATGAGTAACCGAAGTACCAAATACGTAATGAAATTAGTTCGGCTGGGCGAGCCTGACAACGCTTCATCCGTGGGAGACATCGAAGCGTAAGGCTAGGAGGGTAGAGAGCAAAACAGGTCGGGCTGAAAGTCGTTTCGTGCCCAGCTAACAAGACTGTCAAAAAAAGAATGTTTACTTCGGCAGAGAGTCTCATCGTGGACCTTGAAAAATAGCAAAACATCGTTCTTCCGCGGTTTGGCTGCTAGGAGATTGTTTTCTTTTGGATATATGGCACTGCTTCGTCCGTCCGTCTCATTGTAAACAAATAAAACAGCGATCTTAATCATCGCATGATAAAAAAATGACTTGTGATGAATTTTCAGGTTGATCGTACATCCTGATGGGAAAAAGTCGAGTTACCATAGTACAATGTTTGTTTAGCCAGTTTTTATTCTCCTTTTAACCGGAATCGGTCGATACAGCTCGTTATCGAAATGCTGCATCATCGATATTATCAGTATGTATCGTTGTCGCAATCGATCGTCTTTTCAACGATGTTACGTTGACGAACTTGACAACAATTCTCAATCGTACGAAAGCGTGTGAGATTCGACCCTGAAAACTGCGATGATTGGGCGTTTCTTTTACGATCGAAAGTATGTGGCGAGTGTTTTGGTGACAGACGAGAATATAAAATGATACGGTGGCGACGACTCTATATTCATTAATCGGAGAATCAATTTCGCGGTCGCAGGCGTTGTTACGATTCACGATCATTTTTACTCTAATCATTTTTTCGCGGCAAACTTTCGTATTTATTGTTTCTTTTGTCGGCTCTGTAGTATCACCTATTTGTAACGAAACAGCGACCACGTCAATCGTTACAATGCGGAAGTTGGCGGCTTGTTTATACGCTCGACGTATATACAGAATCGAAGTTCATACGCATTACTCCCTCGAGTATGCATGGGCTGATTTCTCGGGCGCAGTTTAACTTCTTTATTCATTGAGGTCACTCAATTTTCAGCGTCGATGTAAAGACGTTGGAAATTTGGCATTTCACTTGGCGCTGGGTGGACTGGGTCTGGGAGATCCTTGAGCGAAAATTCGAACAGATTTTCCTCAAGACTTCGTCGACGTTCTCGAGAGAAAAAAAAATCTTTCGAATATTTTTTAAAGAGTCGAACGGACTAAAAAAAAACAGTGTCGTTGCGTCACAGCAACGAGGGCTTGTTATTTTTATAGCAAACAAAATGCGCGTCTTTTGGTTTACACTGATAAAGTTTCCGTGTTAGAGTCACGTTCCTGATGATTATTTGGACGTTCGGTTTGCGATACTCGCGGCAGAAATCGAAGCACGGATGCGGCTTGTTACGAGTCTAGCGGATGTCCAAAAAGTAGCATGTTGCCTAGTTCCGCCCTCGATTCTTTCAAGGTTTCTTTCTCATCGTCTAAATATATCCGAACCCCCTGGACGCGAGGAGAGCGTTAAATCGCACAAAACTCGCGACAGAGAAAATTTAACCGAGTCAGACTCGCCAATATCGTTCCTCGCCGTATCTCGACAACGGCAAACGTCGTTACGCAATTCGCTTCGCTCACAAACAGATTCTAATGAAAATGCACCGACGACGATCATCGTGTTACGACAACGAGTTCAGCATCGGACAGAGGTGAGATCTCCTTGTGTTCGAACAATCGCCTTTCCAATCATTTCCACACTGTGCAAAAAGAGCCTCGCGCGCACGCTCGTTCTTAACGACACGCTATTTCAATTTGTAGCGTTTAAGTCTGGATATTCGGCTCGACACATCGAGTGACAGAAAAAATAATAAAACTGATTATTCGATCT
Source organism: Campopleginae sp. 14b (assembly GCA_030522525.1). Classification (NCBI taxonomy): domain Eukaryota; kingdom Metazoa; phylum Arthropoda; class Insecta; order Hymenoptera; family Ichneumonidae; species Campopleginae sp. 14b. Next base: position 66,827 of record JAPYYS010000126.1, read on the forward strand.
TTAGCCCAGCATTGATACACTGGGTCAATTTGACCCATAGTTCTTTTTAATGGTAAAACTATTTGCGGAGTAGAAAAAATTAGTTTGGGTCAAAATGACCCAGTGTGTCAACGACGGGGTCCAACGACAGGGAATAATTATGGCTTCGCTGGAAAAAAGGCAGAATTGAATCCTTATCGAGGAGAGAAAATTGCCCGGGCAAAATTAGTTTGGGTCAAAATGACCCAGTGTGTCAACGGAGGCAGAGTATTCAATCGTATCGTTTACCAACGATTTTACTGCATCAGCTGCTTTTATGAGATTGCGTCTTGTTTTATTTCTTTTTTAATCTTATCCTAGACCTTCAAGTTCACAAGGTCGAGGTCCAGCGAAAAATATTATCTTGATTAAACGTTTATTTCGTTTGAAAAACCATGAATATTTTCGTACCGATCTTGCGTTTCGATATTCCAAGAAAATATCGTTTACTATTCCGACCAAATTTTCTATTAAAATCTTGAAACTCCTCAAGAAAAAACAAAACTTAGTGCACATCAAAGTTGCAAACTTGTTCAAAAGTTTTTTTTGTTATGATTCTCTTCCGGAGCGTTATCTTGAATGAAATATCAAAATAAGCACAACTCGATTATTCGGTCAAGCGCGTGCCTCTGGAATATTTCGTCGAATTCTTACGTAATCTTCGGCACGTGCTGATAAAATTTTTTCATCAAATCCACCAAAAAACGATTGCTCGAGCATGAGAATTTCAATTTTTTAACTTAATTTTACGGAGATGTTCCTGCTGAGCTGAAATTTTTATTTACAAACTCAATTGACGTTAATCGTTGAGAAAATCATCGTCCCAATATCGAACAAACAAATTACGGACTTAAACAAAAAAGAAACCGTCAAAATGCCATGAGAAAATTTTGAAAAAAAAAACAAACAAACAAATGTTTTGACTACTTTTCGCCATGCCACACATTTTCACTAGTCCGTTCGGAACAATGTTCGTTGTGAATGAATTTCTAGCTGATATTATTTGCTCGCTCGATCAGTTCGTGTTACTCGAAATCTACACAGCAGAGATCTCGTTCGAATCGGTTAGAACGGGAACGAGGATTCGATAATGCGAAAGAATAAAAACATGCTCGAAACTCGATACCCGGGGATCGATAATAGCGCGTAGAGAGATACACAAAGGATAGAATTCAGCGAATACGGCAGTTTTATATAGTTTTGCAAAATAAAGACGTTGCTACCGTGGGCTGGAGGAGATCGAGTGAACAGGACAATTATCAACATGGCGTTTGGAGTGACTATTATTATTTCGAGTTACGACTGGACGTGGGAATGCGCGATGCAGTTTTTATGATGAGAGGAGAATATGCAGAGGTTTTTAAATATCAGGAGCGCAGGTAGACGGACACAGGGATCCAACATCTTCACGCAATACATTTCCTTTCTACAACTCAAACGTTTGCTCGTTCTCAATACACAACAGTATATACACGAGGATATGTGCACATATGTACAATAAATATGTAAGAAAAAAGCAAGCACATGTGAGATATAGACTCGAGTTTTCAGCGCGCGAGCAACTTACCTCAATGAATAAGGATCCATGATCGTTTATTCCAACACAGCCAACGAAAATACTGTTCGGCGACGCCTTTATTTTTGGTTTTTATCTGTGTGTGTGTGTTTTTTTGTTTTTAATTTTTTTTTGATGCTCCACGAGAGGCTCGTAGAATTTTGGTTATCGGCTGCTGTGTGTGGATCCGACCCGAATGCACCGTCAACTTTTCTCCGCCATTTTATCAACGGCCATCGTTTTAGGAACTGCAAAAATCGAAATAAATTTCTCACCATTTATCTGATTTGCGTGTTTTTTTTTCATTTACAATGCAAATTAAGCGTCGAAAGAGGTTGGAGAGTAAAAAATAGGATTCGCAATTACTCGCACTTCGTAGAGACGACTTTCACCCGGCCAACGATATTCTATACACAACACCAACGAGCCATGTGTGTGCTCGTATTTATACCGTTGCTACAATTTTCCACCTCGTTGAATCAATCGAAATATCCCCTCATCGCGTTACTACGATTAACGACAAAAAAACCCTCGAGATATCGTATCGCATTATAAATTTTATTTTATTCGACAACTACGCGACTTTGTGTATCACCTGCGATGAATTTACCGAGTCACGAAATACGATCTCTTGACGTGGATTATTCAATAATCGGTACTGGACAATGACGATGGACGAATCGATCGAAAATCATGTTTTGAAAAATATTTTAAAAAATGAACTTTCGATAGAAATTTATTTGAATTATTGACGGAATTATTCTGATACGAAAGAATTTTTAACCTATAGGAACGAGAGCGAGGTGAAAAACCTGCGGCCTCTTTTTTACGAGGGACGAAAAGATGGAACAAAAACTTGAAAATCTCGTTCGGACGAACGAAAATTTAGTAGAGATCAAGTTCAGCCGTGGGCTTTGTGTCTCTCGCCCCAGTCAACAAGTGTGCAGTTCGCCAGACCTCGCAGGTGCAAATTTTCAACGCGACTAGGATGTCAATCAATGTACAAAAGTCACATTGACGAAAAAAAACATAACGAAAAAATCATTTCATTTTGAGTTTACGGTCGCACGTAATAGGAATAACGAATCATGTACACTTTGTCCACTGGAATTTATTCGAAAATCGACTTGACTTTCGATTGCTTGAACGAAACAAGGACTCTTACGGTTTCTCATACTCATCTCGTATTCGTGCATTGTTTTCAAACATTCACGATCTCTCGGCGACGTTCTTGGGTGTTGACTTATGTGGTAGTTTCGCATTCCAAGGTTCGTGCTACAAACTGAATTATTCGCAAAAAATTCGGGGTTGCTGAAGTTTTTAATACTGAGAATCGCTCGTGTACATTATTGCAAAATTTGCCACGTTTCTTGTTATGACATCAGCCTTCGGGCGATAAAAAATACGAGATCATTGCGATGCTTGAAAAATCGTCAATTTTTGTCACGCTTTCTTTGTTTCGGTTCGAAACGTCGCTTGGATTAATGTACTATCGATTTTTCTTTGTCGATTATTAAAAAACTCGCAATTCGTTGGTTAGAATTAATTAGCACGATGTGGATATTTATTAAGTCGAGATTATTGAAAAAATTATGGGAAAACATACGAGAAGGGAGAAGACCGATTCGCAGTTCCAAAATCAAACTCAAGTCGCGTAAAGTTGAGACAAATCAACGGATGATTTTTATTTCAATTTGCAGGATGAATTATATTTTGAAGACTTACCTATATTGGTTGGTTGACGAATAACAGACGGGTCGTCCACATGCACAATATTTAATTCGACAATAAAAAAGTTGAAGAAAATTGATTTAGCGAGAGCACGAAAAATATCCCAGAAGGAAACCGGAGACACAACTTTTTCAAACTCCGGACTAAGCCCTACCCGTGCGTGTTGAAAAACAGAAAAAAAAAAGAGTTGAGAATCTATTTAGGAAAAAAACGGGCGAGGACCAACATAAAAAAGTTGTATGTGTCGACGGCGCGATGGTCGAACCGCGACTGACCGCAAGCTATTCGAACCCAACAATTTCGACGTAGAGCAATGGTATATCGTGCGTGCGCACCTTCTTCTCCCGATATCCTCTCTTTTCTTTTTCTACGTAATTTCTTCCCTCGGCGTGCGGAACCTTACTCCGCGAGAGACTGGTTCGCAGCTGCGTCGATTCAGCAATACACTCTTCAGGGGCGGAGACTGAAAGGATACGACATAGTGGACGATGATAAATAAACCAAGAGTTTATTCACTTCAGAATTGTTAGTGTTTCTGCCGATTCACAACGAGCCTGCGTCGTTGAGTCGATGATCAAAGGAGTATCGATATACTCATCGACACCTTTCGAGGGGAGTTTGATCAGCGTTATCAAACAATGACTAAGCAACATTCAAATGTGTTCATATTTCCCAGCCCCACATAGTGAATCCGTAGTACAACGAGGACAACACGTTTTCATTGAGACCGCGTCAATTTGCAATTTATCAACGGTTATTCACTTATGCTGTGAATCCATGTCGAGAGAAATTCCCATCGCGATATTTTCGTAAAATGAACAACATTTTGGTTGGGACTCTCCGAAAAAATCGCAAGATGGCTGCAAGGCAGCCGGTTTCGAATGAGCCAAGCTCGCGATGTTTGTTGCATTTACCAAATGCTCGTTGATCCACTGCGATTAATGGCAGCAGGCCAATAATGATTATGGTACGGAGTTTTTTTTTGCATTTCTTTGAAAAATTATTAAATTGGACACATAATTATTGTATTGAGGCCGTTCCCTACATAGTCTCTCTTTCTTTTTAAATCACAATAATTATCCGCCCTCCACGAGCACATATACATAATGTATACGTAAACACCATTTTGGCTCGATTTTATCGTAGGAAAACTTGAAAACATGTAAATATCGCAATTTGTTAACAAGTTGTTTACTGCACGCGCAAGGTCCTTGGATTTAGTACGGATCGTACATAATTTTCCTGAAAAGAAAAATAATGTTTTCTTCCCTTTCGCCGAGTTTTACTGTTTATCGGCGAGCACAGTAGCGTCACCTTTGCCGAGAGTGGAAAAGCAGTCAACTAGCGACGTGGTCGCCTCTGCGATCCGTCGAGCCGGTGAAAGGTTTGCGTTTCGTTGTGTTGTCGTAGGTCATCGACGGGCAAAGCATTCCGCATAGTATAAATTACGCGACGTGTTCGAATGAAGAAGTTGAAGAAAAGTAATGAAGAGAATGAAGTCGAATTACTCGATGGACTATTTTTCAGAAATTTTTCAAATCATCGGCCGATAAGTAGAACAAAAATACGATGGCAAAATTATCGTTGCTAGCAGTCTCGTTGTTTATATAGTCGCGAAGTCAATCGCATATTTTCGCTGATGCACGAACGCAGAAAAACAAAGTAAACAGCGGACAAAAATTGGGTAGTACCGATCGAAGGGTCAAAGCTCGTTGTCCCGTGTCATTGCGCGAGTCACGTGCTGAAGGAGCCAACAGGATAAATTTTCGTAGTAAAACTCTACATATACACGAGAAACGAAGAAAGTCGACGCTCCGGCGAGCTTATCGATTTGTACGCCAGGGAGAGAAAGAGAGCGAGCGAGAGCGCCAGGCTGGGCGTCGCGACGCTCGCGAATCCCGTCTCTCGAAATGTTATTTCACGTAGGCGACCTCGGTTCGCACAAAAAAACGGTTTTGCGGAAAAAAAAAACAATTTGAAATAAGCCTAGAGAGACTGATGAAGTGTCCTCGTGTGAATCCCGTGCCACACACATGGCAATTCGTAACAGCTGATATTAGTCTCCATACAAATGAGATCTACTACCTTCACCGTCATATCTATTCTACACTTTATTAAAACACATATTACTCCTCCAGAAAGGAACGATCCTCTCCTGTTTTCGTACACCTTGTCAAATAAAGAATCACTTCATAAAACCAGTTTTTTTTGTCTCGATGTATCGTATTTTGTCGGGGCTTTAAATATGTGATTGATTATTCGTGGACCTGCACAACTTTCGTGTGCGAATACCCGCAGCCGAAAACGGACAGTGTTCGTACTAGACACGTATTTTTTTTGACGAATGCTCAATCGGTGATTACGCCTGTCAGTAGAGAGGCCAACGGAGATCCCGTCAGAAGTTTTTATTCTTTGTCCTGCTCGTCCACAAAGAATTCACTATTATTTGGGACTGTACAAAGTATAAAACTGCATCGGTCCGAAAGTCCGAAACGTCATGGTCAAATCACGTTATTCTTTGTGCCCTTCGATGGCAGGTAGAGAGAAAGACCCCCCCTTTTTTGCCTCGTCGCTAAGCCGTACTCCCAGTAAATCCGTTGGAGAGCCTCTTGTAGAGCAAATCTCTGAAAAAAAATAAGTATCTTTTGTGATTCTCACGTACAGGTACATTCACACTAGGAAACTCCTGACAAACAACCCTCCACCGCGTCCTATCGTTGCTCTCTCGTCGCTTATCCGGAAAACTTTTTCCCATTTGTCCGCGGCTGCCTCGCTCCATAGCGAATATACCATGATACAATTGTCGATGCCGAACACTAACGCGCCGCGTGTGGAACAAGAAAACGTTCATTCAGCTCGAGCGGAATTGAAATATATTTCGTGAAAGTGTGTTTTATAATAATAAATGTTTGATGAATAGGAATCGACGTTCAGAACTTCAACATTGCGGGTGTAGTAATTAAACAAGCTGAGAAAACTCGGATCGTTCGAAATCTTTCGATCGATAAACTTTTCGAGACACTTTACTGTTTTAGAGGTTATTTCTCGAAATTTCTTGTCAAGCAACCTTGAGATGTTTTGATTGAATAAAAAAAATGCCAGATGGCAACTTCGACTGGTCGAACTGAATTGTTTTATTCGTACGAGATATGGTATAAATTAAAATGCTTCTTGTCTCATAAAGTAACATGCACATGTGCACGTGCTTGCGACGTCGGAGACCCGAGCACGCGAACGGGTGTGAGTGCAATTCAGAATCATTTGTCCGAGCTCAATTGATCAATTAACCCTCAGCATGAGCTGGCTCAAATATTTTATTTCATCCTTTTATTTTTGTTTTTCGAATAACGTCCAACAACACATCATTTTCTTGCGGAATATACATATTTTTCGATCAAATGTGTGAAGCGGAACTCCGATCTAATAGCACGTCGGAATATGCGGTGATGAGATTAAATCGACACATTTCTATTTATAAATCCTCGACCACAGTAATAAGAAAAAAATTGATAAAGCTCATCTATTTGGCGCATGATGGCACTGCTATAAAAACAATTTTACGAATGAGCAGTCGCTCTGATGAGTTTTCGTCAAAAAATTGACGGTCGGGGTCGTTCGAACATATTTTTATTGTCTTTCAAGGGCGACGATAAGAGCTGCATGTGTTCTCGTCGTGTAATAAATTTCTGAAATTGTTATCGTTCACTCCGTTCTTTTTTGGGAAACCCCAGAGTTCTCGTGATACTCTAAACGGATACTGATTATTTCGTCGAAAACTCGATCGACGCTATTTTCGGGAAGTGAGTGCGTAATAATGAGTTCACAATATTGTGGCGACTATCGCGAGGGAACAAGTCCAGCGTAATGTCATGACCCCGTCGAGCTCTTCCAGTCTTCCCCCAAACTCGTGTCTTGCATGTCAGCCTCGTAAAGGGATAACATTTTTCAGCAGCCTATTTTTGCACACAATTTCTGCTCTACGTTGGTGCATGTACGAGCCAGCCGTCAAACACGTGTAGGAGATTATGATTTTTTTTCGCCAATTTGTATCGTGCGGCAGAAAGTACTATTTTTCCAGAATATTCATTTAAAAAATTGGCTCACTCGTGCCCATCCCCCAGATTCGGGGTTTGCATTTTTCTGCCGATTTTTCGTCCGTACTCGGCTCAACTGTATGAGCCTCGATCCAACAACCTAACACTCGAACTCACCGGCTATCCCTGCGAACTCGTACGGTTTTTTGGTGATTCTACACGTTATATGGGCGCTACAGCCACGCGAGCGAGTGATCCGCACGATAAAAAAAAATATGATGAACGTGCGACAGGGGTGCGTGACGGGAAATTTTCTAGAATTTATCTCCTAAAAAGTGGTACACCACTGGCCAATTTAATTGCTACACCGCATGCCAGTGAACGACCCTCGCGAGATTTGAAAATGAAAAAATCAATTAACACATGAGTAAAGAACTTCGGCGGGCAAACTCAGTGAGCCTGTCGAGGCATTATTTTCGATTTATTTTTCGGATTTTTCGATCGGTACAGCTGTGGAAAAACATATGGATTGCATGAGAAGCCACAAGGGCGCCACTTGTCGGGAGCAGTAGCTCCATCTCTGTCTTCTGGGTGTTTTGCACTCGATCAGCAACATCTTCCGAGTGGCCTTGGTCACCTGTTCGTACATTTTCCTCTCATTTTGTGAAAACCCTCGTGACAAGTTTTCCAAGCATTTTAAACTCATGTCATATAGTAGAAAAGTATTCTCTGCACGATGAGTGTATCGTCATCGCCTGACATTGATCCATAGTCATGGACAGTGGTCTTCTTGTATCCTAACCTCAAAAATTACGAAAACACCCGTCTAGCCGTCATTGTAGTGTCATTGTCTTGTTGAAAAACGTACCGCGCAAGGAGATAAAAAAATGAACGAAGGCTCAGGTTTCGGGGAACTGCAACAATTGGTTCAGGAGGAAGAAAGTGAGGAACCAACGAGTCGAGGGGGCGAAGCAACTCCGCCCTCCACACCAGCACGTTCAAATAGAACAAGCAAAATCGAAGTTCCTACGTCCCAGCAGAACACGGTAAATTTTTTAAATTCCAAGTAAATACCCTTCACCAAAATTAACCCTTCGAATGCACAGTCATAAGGGCACATGGGTCAATCTGACCCAAAGCGTTTTTCAAATCATTGTATTTTACTTTACTGTACTTTAATAATTAATTATTTTCAGAGAATCCTCCATAATACCTAAATTGATTTTTTGACGGAAACGAAAATGGAATGCCAAGTATTTTGTTGCCATTGTTTGGGTCAAAATGACCCGATGTGTACTCGAAGGGTTAATGTGTACAACGAGAATGCATGATGATGCATTCTTCGAAAACTTTTCACATAACCAGAAAAAAAAAACTTTTTTTCAACGCATTTTGAAGATTTTAACTCAGCAGAATAAAAAAACTTGAACCACAGGTTGTCTGGGAAAGTGGGACACAAATATCACCAATCACAAGTAAAAATGGTAGCTCGGAGCCCACAACAACGAGCCAAGGCTCCTTAGCTTCTGGCAATGCGGCCAATGCAACAAGTCAAGCACCTGGTACCACGGCGACTAATCAACCTCGCATAACTTATTTAAACGAGAAACAGGAAAAACCACAGAGACCATCCAGGCCAGATCCCCCTCGAACTTCCAGGCAACACAGAGGTACTTGCATGTTAGCGATGCACCAGTAGCAATCGGAATTCAAAAAAAATCATTCCAGATCTGGGGGTCATTGATTTTTCTTTGAATTTTCAAAGTATTCGAAATTTTGAATATGTCAAGGAAATTCTGAAATGCACGGGGCTTTAGAAAATTAAAGAATTAATTATTGACGTGCTTAATTAATTTTCCATCATGATACTTATTTAATTAGTCACATGGACCAATAGGCATCTTTCTTGTTTCGTTTCTTTCGTATCACCGCAACAATCGTCACTTAATTTATTTTGATAGCATTATTCAATTTTTTTTTCATTTTTATTTGAAATTATAATTTGTAATTGATTTTTTATTAGTATTTTTATTCGTAGCTCGTTACTTCTGTTCAGTAGAAATGTAAATTATTCTTTGCTATTGTTTTGTTTTGTTTGTTTTCGTTTCCTTTTCCTTGGTTTCTTGATAAATGGCACAATGCGCACTAGTTGGAACAACCGAAACTGCGAGCACGGTGTGCAAACATCATTGCTTTTTGTCAGAGGTACCAGACGTTCGTTGTATGGAGCAAGCACTGCTTCAGTTACTCGAGGATTTTCACAGTGGCAATCTGCGAGCTTTCGGTGAGATTATCATTTCTTATTCCTCAGTATAAACTCTCCACCCTTCTTCATTGTCTTTGACGTCGCTTTTTCTTGGAATTAAATGTAAAAAATTTAAAAAGTTTCACTTTTTCTAAAAATATGATCGAAAATGATGTTTTGCGTTAAATTTGTTCGAAACTTTTCGAGATTCTTTTTTAACGGCTTTAGAATTAACGCAATCGTGAAAAATCACGTCTGATGATGTTTTTAAATATTTTTCGAGGCGCTAATAACATGGACGATGATTAACAGGCAAAGATTGTAGCATGGAACAAATGACCGAAATCAGAGAACAACAGGAACGATTGGCTCGTCTTCACTTTGAGTTGGGACAGCGTCAAGACTTTGGAATGGGAGGGGGCGAACAAACTGACTTACGACAGTCGAGCGCGAACATGAGACACTTGCTTCATCGGCTCCAGCAGCTGAGCGTTTGCATCGAAAAACTTCACAGCAAATAAACGTCCGCGAGCACAATGCTTCGTATTATCAATAGCTGTAAGCATAATTATTCTAAGACTGAATATTTTTAATTGCAAAATAACTCGCGATGTTCGTATGAGCATCCGATCATTTTTGATTCGTACGAATCTATTATAATGGAAAGTAGTCGAGTGGGAAGCTGCGAAATGGCACAATTAACAAGATTATTTATCGAAATATCACGCGTTAATATCTTTGTTAATTTTATGGACTAAATAAATGAAAGTATGAGGATAGAAAAACAATTGCACAAAAGTGACAATTTTAAACGTTCGAGCCAAACGACATGACGTCCCGAGCTTTTCTCGGCTTTTGCGACCAGACGACCGAGTATCTCGATGAATTTCGACCTCACGTTATTCCTCCAGACAGCAAAAAAGTTTTTTCTCGTGATAAATCATTTCTCGAGAACACAACGATCAGAACTCCGAAATTCTCCACAAGCTACGACACTCTGCAAAAATTAGATTACGCGAGTCGTCCTCCCTTCGACGCTCTTTGGCCGGATGAGCCAAAAATTGTTGTCCTGAATCAACGGGTTCCTTCGTGTATTCCAATTTCACGGAAAGAACAGCCTCGCCCCCCTCCTCGGTAGGCAGAAAAAAAAATTTGGTTTATGTATCGCGCTCTTTGCTGTAACAAATTCCCGTTTGCCATGTATGAAGAAAAAAAGAATTTGCGTTAGCAAATTCTGCGGTAGACGTGGACCAAGTTGACGACGCGGAATTACGAAAGATTATTTTGGCCTACACGTACAAAACATGGAAAAAACGAGACGATACGGAAGTTTGGGAAAGTTGGATGAAAAGTGTTAGACAATCCACTCCGATTTGCAACGATTCTGTCAATTCGGTAAAATTCATTGGGCGTGCACGAAATAATCAATTACAAGCCAATTTCGCTAACAACTTCGCTTTCTTCGTTGTGGTTTGCTTCTCAAGGTCACTGCGGAGTTTAAGCTCTTCCCAGATTTACCAGCAGGATTCAAAGCAGCTGCTAAAATATGGGATTCTCTGCAAGATCGGACAGTCCTCGAGGACGAAAAGCCTCAACGGTACTTGTCACTCTTTCGCCCTAACGTGCCTGGAATGTCATTTTTATGGCGAAATTATTATTTCCGTTTTAGACGCCCTGGAGATCCGAAAAAATTGAATGAACTTGTTAGGGATTGTAAAGAGGATTGTAAAGGGATTGAATCGATGAACGAGAAAAAACATGGTCCTGATGACGAGGAACTTGAACTGCGCGATGACGAACTTTCTTTGGTGGACGATGATGATTCGGATACGGAAGATGAATCCGATGAGTGAGCAATTAGTTTCCCCCCAGTTCAGTTTCTATTCACGACTTCCGTGTTTTTGTCTGCCTTGGAAAACGAAAAATTTTAATTTCTTCAGGAAAACGTCGGAAAAGCCAGAGGCGAGACTCTCAAAATGAAAAATCCAGCCAAAGGTTGATTCACATTTTTTAAAACGATTTTATTCATTACCATCATCGGCATCAACGATTTTTCGATAGTGCAATTTTTTTTAAATTCATTTTTACAAATATGACCAACAGTCGTATCATTGCGGAGTAAAATGATTTCTCACCATTAATAAACTTACGGATATTTTTAATAGTCTCAAGAATATATTAATTTATATATCATTATCATAAAAATATAATTGCACTTATCTCGACTTTTACAACTTGTTGAAAATCAACGTACCGTGAAATTAGGGGCCACGAGAAAACACTGACTCAGATGCAATGCTCTCTTCGTGGACCACTACTTTTTTTTGCTCGAGTCACGACCGAGAAGCCGAAAAACTTACAATGATTGGAATAATCCGTGTTTATACATTCTTACGATTGTGGAATTGGGTATGTTTAACCCTAAGTCGACGCTCATGGGTCTGGGCTGCCCATTCAAGGGATGGCGTGAATTTCCGTATAGATCACCATCAAATAACAATAATAAAAAATAATTCTCATTCAAAACTACTTTCCTGAATTTTTTCTCATTTTTTTGACGAGTCCAAGCTAAAACGGTAGGCGCCCCAGACCCATGTGTATCCAGAGAAGTGCGCTAATTATAGTGTGCCTACGGAGGGTTGAAAAGCAATCAACGAATGTGTGTATTTAACAATTAAATAACGCCCCTTGATAGTCTTAGCGCATCTGCTTTGACGAGGCGATCGACGATTTGTCATTCCGTAACGGGAATGGTAATTAAAAAACGTTTTTCGTGTTTCTCTAACGAACCTGAGTAAATCCGAGAGCCAAGGCTTTTGCAGCGCGAACTTTAACGAGACTCTCTTTATCTCGTAAAAGTTGAAGCATACGCTGAACGTCTTCGGGTCTGGGTTGGCCAAAAAGACCCAAAATAAGGACAGCAGTGGCTCGCGTCGAGCTGTTTTCCGATCGCGAGTAGCCCCGCACTACGGCGTTCCTGTAATGATTAATTTTTCAATTGAGATGCTGAAGTTTCTTGGGTGACGGGATATTCTATATTGGCTTATTAATTAGTTTTCACCTCATCTCTTCGGCTCTCTGCGGCAACTTGTTTTTCAAGCATTCGATTAACTCACGAAGAAAATTTTCGACGTTCGTATCGTTGCCTTGAGCTAAATGGGTTTTTAGGATTTTGGCGAGCGGTTCGCACTGTAAAAGATTCGCCGCTTCGCAAAGAGTCTCCTTGGCTGCTTTCGAGACCAAGTTGTTAGGGTCTTCGATTTTGACCGTCAGGCAAGGCAGACAACCGAGCAAATGATCGGTCACGTCGTCGTTTGGCTCAGAAAAAATTTTCGACCATCCGCTCGATATCGCGCCCAATGCGCTTATCGCTGACAATCTCATTTCCCAATTTTCTTTTTCAACGAAAGGCTTCAACGCTAGTACCACTCGTGGACTCGTCGGTCGTTCTGTCTTTATTGATAACAATATCGAGAGACCTCGCAAGGATTCTAGAACGACTCCTGCTCCGCCATCTCCGTTGGGAGGCTCTTCGAGTCCTTCCAAAAGTCCTTCCAAACAATTCTCGTAATATTCTTCGATCTAAACATGCGAAACGTGATTATCATTTTTTTTTTCATTTTCGAAACAAGAAAAAAAGGTTGTTGAAAAAATCAATGACCTGTTTCGCGTCGAGAAAAGCGATCCTAGTGAGTCCGATCGTCGCCAATTTCCTGACTAGCGGCGACGAATCCGATTTAGCCTCGTGAAGCGAATTTATAATTGCATCAAGCCATATCACTCCACAATCGACCCGGCCAATCAATTCAGCGTAAAAGGCAGCCGCGACTGCTCGTTGAGCCGCCACGGTACTTGTCACTAGTTTCCCGAGGGAATGAGCCAGACTCGCGAGAACTTCGCTTCTGCTTGAGAGGCAACGAACCACTGACCTGACGGTTGAGACCAAATTCTCTTCTGCTCGAGTCTCGGAGTCAAAGACCTTGATACACAAATTAATACAAATAAAAAACTTCGCATGTTCACAGAAAATCTCGATAAGGAAGGAAAAATGAAAATCAGAAAAATACGAACCGATTCGTTGAGCAAACTCGAAGCAACGCTCGAATTAACGACAGTAAGAATATTCGTCAGTACCGAATAGACTTCGTGATGTGGGTTGAGCTTAGCGGCTTCGCGATTCGGGACAAAACCAAATTTTGTACTAATTATCGATACTGGCGGATCCACGTGGAGCCAGCCAGCCAAATATTTCAACAAAACCGCAACAAGCTCGGCTAAACGTTTTTCAATGAAAATTTCCGAATTCGTAGATTGCAAAAGATGTCGAAGGGAAACGATGGCGGATAACGAAGGGAATGCGGCGGTGTTGTGCTTCCCACTGGCACCGTTGATCGTCGAATTTTCGGAGAGTGTGCTTTGGTTTTCCAGGCGAGTTAAAAGGTAATCCACTGCCTGGGAGACGTTAAGTACAATTTGGAAAATAAAGCACGAACACTAATTGTTCGTGCGACTTGGCACGAGTGAAAATATTCAATTACAACTTACTTGGAGTCCAAAAACCTGGTCAGTCCCCAATTCGTACCAACATTCCTCAGTGCCACGATCCGGAGGCAAAGGTTGATGCAGCAAGTGCTCCATAACTTCCTCCGGATGATGAATACTCAATGATTTAATTGCATTTGCGGCGCCTCTCCGGCAACTCGTATTTTCCATCTGTCGCATTTGCGAAATAATATTGTCTGCAAATTAATAAAAAAACAGACAATGTGAATCCTGATTTTTTTTTACTTGTCAATCAACCCTAGAACGGTAACCTCATTTTTGTTCAATATTCCGGCGATCTGGCGTCATAAATGATCGAAATTTTGTAAAATTCATATCTCCGGTAAAACTTAACGAAAAGAGTTCAATTTAGGTTCATTCTTTTCGTTTTTTCATGCAGTATCACGTGAGCCTGGAGGAATTTTGATTAAAGCAAATCAGAAAATGGACAAAAGGAGGAAGGGCGCGGGATTTAACGTTGCATGGGGTCATTTTGATCCCGGGTTACCGTTCTAGGGTTCTGAGCTCAAGCAACAGCAAATTGGACAGACCGACGAGGTACAAATCAGCGCGAGGAATATCCGGCCCTCTGATACGAAACAATTGTGCGAGTCCGATACCAGCGGCTAATCCACCTTCGCCCCGAAAAAGAAGGCCCTCGACGAGTCCTTCGGCGAGGCTGACGACCTCGCCCGAGGCAATTCTCTCGCAACCAGCAATCGCCAATAATTTAACACCTTCGTAAAGCACACTGGTGTCTGGGGTGTTCAAAATTTTCTTTGATTCGCTCAGGTCGTTCGTTAAATTATTATCAGGCAATGTAGAACGGTGACGCGCTGCGATTCCCAATGAAATTGATACGCAATCGACGACTAGAGGTCGCAACGTTATTTCCGGGTCAGCGCACCAGGACAATATTCTTCCGAGCAACTTTCCCGGCTCCAATCTTCCGCCGGGATACGTGTATTTGAGGCAATCGTGATAAGATCTGAAGATAAAAATTAAGCAGTCAAATCAACTTGAGGAAAGCTCAAAGGAGAACAAAACGTTTTGCAACTTTTTTTTACTTGAGCGTCGAACGCAACACCGTTAAGGTTGTTCTTCTTTCAGCAGCGGATTTCGATTGCATCCAAGGCAAGAGAATATCAACGAGCTCAGCAACACCGTCCGCAGAATCGAGAACGACTTCGCTGCAAATGGTCGACAAACCGAGGACAACTTTGTTCGACGTTTCCGACGGAAGTAGCGTGTCCATCTGGCATTTCCAATTGATTTATTAATACAAAAAACAACATGATTTTTAAATGGTTTTTTATTCTCATCGATTGACTTACCTCGTTACTGGCACCGATCACTTTGTCGAGAACTGTGCTAAGCAAAACTTGCCTTTCGTCGTTACTGAGTAACGGAGGAATTCGTCTGTTTCGTTTTGTTAAGAAAATTAGTAAGGATTGAGCAATGGAGTTTCCCATGCTCACTCTTCTCGGGTTTTTACATGTTTCGAAATAGTTCCCATAAATTTTCATTATTTCATACTATTTACTCGAAGGACCTACTTTCTCACGTGGGTTCCGAACCACAGGGAGTACAGTTTCTGGAAACGCTTAGAAAAATTCCTTTGCTGTAGGCGGGAATGAAACGCGGGCTAAAAAATTAATTAAATTCGTCGAATTTCCCAGTGGCACCCGCAATTTAGAGTAGAAATTGGATTTCCCTGCACATTGAATTTTATAGAAAAAGGATACAGAAGCGCTATGATCGCTTTCTGGATTGCGAGATAAATTGGCAATGGCCTGTGTCCGGTATTCGATTGTAAAAGCCCGAGCAGATTTGCCAGGCTCCCTCCTCTTGCCTTTAAGCCCGTTGAGTTGGCGAGTCTGTTTGGATGGACAGCTCCGCCAATCTGAAAAGACGGTAAATTCGTTGATTGGGTTTTTTCGCCAATATTTATGGGAGAAACTACACGAGCAAGGCGAATCGCTCAATCAACCTGTTCCAGGGCAATGAGCCCGGCTTCTTTGCTGTTCAAATCTTTGCTGTCGTTCAACTGCCTGAGGATCCAGGGAAGAATGTGTCTCTCGATGGCCGGGAATAATTTAGCAGCTTCCGAGCGTTTAGCGATTTCACCGTATGACCTTAAGAGATTCGCTTTGATAGCTTCGGTGCTGGCAGCGGCCTTGGCATCGCGAACAAGCCCCAGAAGCCTCGTTGGGTTTCTCTTCGTATCCTCGATCGCACAGGCCTCTTCCATGAGACTTAATATTTTGTCGAGATGTCTTTTAGAGGCGAAACCCAACGACCTTGAAAATTCCTCGCACGAAGGATGTTCCTTGGTCAATCCAACCAGCAGCGACAAGTGATTAACATCGTTCGTAATCGCTGCCAAATATGGCGCGGTCCCTGCCAAGCTGATGCAGTTGGCGAGCTCCTCGGCCAGCTTTTGACCCCACGATTCACCTTCCAGCTCCACGCTCTGCTCAAGAAATTCTACCATACTCTCTTCCCAAACGATGACTCTGTGAAAAAAAAATAATATATTCAGAATTTTAGCTCCACGTCGAGAGGAAACTGATAGAACTTTCGAAATTGCATAAAATTTTATTTCTGACTTTTCGGAGGACGTGACCATAGCATCTTCCGCTTCCAACGCCCTAGTCATTTCCAAAAGTTTCGCGTCCCATCTGGGCTTCAGACTGTGGCCCATCAGAGGCGCCGACGATCTCAGAAAAGCGACGATACCGAATCGATTCTTCTCTTCCGCCATCAACTCGATACAGCGGGCAAGAATCTTCGTACCGGCGAATTCTTTTTGCAAATTTGTCGACGAACCATCGTCTCTTATTATTTTTACCGCCAGGGCCGAAAGGGCTCGCAAAACTGGAATCACCTTAAGGAACGAATGAACTTTCTATTATCTTCATTTTTTTTCTTTGCTTTTTTAACACACTAAGCTGAAAAATAGCGATGGATAACGAAAATCAAGTCCTTACCGAAGCCACGTATGCGGGATCGAGAAGGGCTCGTATCAACGAAGGCCACAACCAAGTCTCCGCACCCTCGACGGTCGTTGCCAACAGATAGAGAGCTTCCTCGTAGGCTTGAGGCTCATCCGTTGCCAATCCACATCGTAGAACCTTCAATCAATTAGCATTGTTCACATTTCAATTAGATACGATTTTCCCCTTGCGTTAACAGTTTTGGGTCCCGCCGACCCAACAACGTGACAATTTCGAAGAAATTTTCGCTTTCAACTTTGTTTTTAGCTACATATTCTCTGTTTGGTCCATCGTCTTGCCTCTTTCCACAGTTTAATAACGAAACAGTATTCACTGTTGGAAATTATCGAGAGAAACTTTTGTCTCTTCAAAAATGAGTATGACTGGGAAACGGCTTGACTCCTGGAGCTCGCCGTACCATGAATCGAATGAAAGTTGCTCTCTGAGAAGGCAGAAGAGGCAATGTTGGATGTGCGGCCAATGCGACTATCGCTCCGACCATTTGGCGAGCACTACCATCACCAAGTGTGTTTTGTAAGCTCAGAGCGATTCTCTGCAGAGTCCCGTCATCCTGGAACGAGTGATCAACCACTTAGGTGACTATTTCAGCGGATTCTTTTACTCATCTGATTTCCTTAAAGTTTGTCAATTATTCGACCGTCGGAGAGAAAGCTTGGGCGGATGTTACCTCGGTCGGAAGAGTATTTATCAAATGCTTCAATATGACGAGGGCTTTCGCCCTGTGGGTTCCGGCCGGGGATCTCAACTGCTGCAAAATTCGATCGAGACCTTCTTCCGGATAGAGAACGACAATCGCTCTGGAGCACTGGAGAACTTCGTAGTGAGTCAGGAGAGCATCTCGGTACGTCTCGAAAGGAGTTATGCTCACGAGCTCAAAGAGCACTTGATGCATTTGCTCGAGATACGGTCTCAGGTACTCTTTGTCGTCCGGATTCGTGCAATTCAGCAGCATCGCCAAAACTCTGTTAGAAAGAAGAAACACATAAGTTTAGAAGAATTGAAAAAAAAAAACATACGTAAGGAGGAAAAAATGTCAGGATTAGTTTTTTACTCAAAAAACCACATCCTACTGATTATCCTCATTAAACATGCCTATTAACTGATAGAAAAACGAATCAAATTTATGCCCATTTTTGCAAAAAGCCGTACGTCTGGATAACTATGGAAATATTACCTGGTTGAAGCCAAACGGGCCGTTGGCCATTTACACAAAGTGAGTAATATCGGCGTCAGTCTCGATGCTCGGCTTCCTGTTTTCTCGCTCGTTCTTTCGTCGATTGGAAGAAGAGGCAAAATCGGACATAGAGCACTGAGGATTGCTTCAGCGAGTTTAACTTCATTCCTACTGGTTTTCAACCAATTGTATGTCAAAACTTCAAATATTTCAGACATTTCCTCCGCAAACGCATCTTTTGTTATTCCAGGGTCTGGTGCTTCGTCCAAATTCATTACATAGTCGTTTATCGCTTCAGCGAATTTGCCTAAAGCTAATCATTGGTTTAACAAGAATTTAGTTTGCCCCTAAATGTATCTATCGTCAAATATTTTTCATATCTTGAGAAATTTCACATACTAAAACAAAACGCTCGTTTATGCGCGTCTTCCGTAACCTGGATCAGCATCGGGAACATCATGCTCAATGTCAATTTTATGAACGGTACCATTCCAAACGGATTACAAGACGCTACCATTCCCATTGCTCTGATTACCGCACAGTTTGGAAGAACGTCTGGCTCGAACCTGTTTTTTCGCCCGGATATTAATAAACCCAAATTTGCATTGTTTACTTAACGTTTGTATCGAATTATCAGAGTCTGAGCTCTTCTCTTGTCTGAGGGAAGCTGCAAGTTATATTTTTATTTCCAATTGATCTTCTTACTTGGACAAAATACCACCCATGGCTTGTGTACAGTGCGACCGGCTGAGCGAAACTAGCAACTCTGAAGCTTCTTTGTCGATCGTGCCATTTGCGAGTTCGTTTACCGCTAATTCAGCCACGGATGTTGCAAGATCGTCAACCAAAACAACGGGCTCGTCTCTACATGTTTCCATCATTACTCTGAGAACAGCTGCCAGGTGGAAAGTGGACATCTTGAAGAGAATATGCATTAGCGTGTATGCTTTGTTTTGGGGAATTTACGAAATACGTGGATTTTTATTGGCTTTACTTTTTTATGCATTTCCCAATAGTACACTGCGGCATGAATCACCGTTGCGGGTCGTTCGCGAGATATTTTTCGCACGGATTCCACAACGGCTTCTCTGACATCCTCAGTTTTGTCATCCAAAGTGTCCAGGAGTGCCCCGACAACGCCTTATTACGATTTAAATTATTCGGAACATTATTCCTTCAAGAATGAAGTGAAATTGATTTTTCTACAATCGCTTACCTGACAAATCCGAGTTGCCATTTGTTTCTATTTCTTCTTTCATCGTGACAGATTCGGTATTCGTTTCGTAAAGCTACGATTCTCCCGCAATTCTTATTTATTTCGTGTTAATGATTTATCATATTATTTACATTTGTGCTAATCCGCCTACGTAGTTAACTTATTATCTTTCTCAACGCACTAACGTAATATTTGATGTGATATTTTTCGAGCACTGTACAACTAAGTCTTCGTGGATTATCAATAGAATCTGTTCTCCGGCAGTCACCTGTCAAAGAACGTAACTCACGGTTCGATCTTTTATTTTGTTTTCGAGGTTATGAACACCCTACCGTATGCACTTTTTTTTCATCGTCGTGCAACGATTGGAAGCAAGGTTATGTGTTTGTGATTCGACGATGATTATTATGATACGTCATGCACTGCGCGATCCAATTTGCGAGAATGCATCCCCTCGGCATTGTTAACTGAAGAGTTGTTTTTATTTGTCTTTGCCGGATCTCAAAGACCGCTCGTGTAAATTCACTGTTGACGAAGCTCTCAATTTTCGTTCGTTGATTCCGACAGAATTGAATAACATGGGCAAAGGATATTTAGGACAGGTTATCGACGCGGTTACAAATAATAAACAAGATTCAACTTGTTCCGCAAATCAACATAAAATATATTTCATTGCAAACGAAAATTTTTGTACACAAGAACGTTGCATTGAGTCAACTTGCTCCAGCTTCCACGATGATTTGATGAGTCTCATTTCCATAAACATGTAAAAAAGGGTTATTCGGAAAAATGAATGATATAGATTTTAAGGTGTCGCTGGAGCGGTCAGATCAACTCCCCGCAGCTCAAGAGCAATCGTTACTCCAAGAGCAAATATTGCAACGCTTTTCACCAGCGACCTAAAACATTTTAAATTTCGTGCACGTTGTATAACCTCAAATAGTTTGATCTTTATTAAACTTATCTTGATGCGATGGTGTACAGTATTTACATGTATAAATTACTGAGAACCAACGACGGTACGTACCACTTGAAAGGATCGTAATAGACGCCTTTGACGAATCCAGTTACCCCACTCATGTTTAATTGTTTCTATTTTGTTTTGTTTGATGATTATTCGAAATTAGCAATCGAAGGGCACACCACGGGTGCTTCTTCGAATGTCGATGGGGTTGTTTGTTGTTTTCGTTGTGACTGTACAGGCACGAACCTTTCGCGCATGTTGCAACACGTGACTTCCGGTTCAGGACTCACGAGTTTCTCGCGACATGGGACGTGGCGCTGCTCTAGCATCCGAAGGGGGGGGGGGGGAGAGAGAGAAAGGCGAACAAAGCAGTCAACGTTGACGTATCATTCGAAGTTGTTGTAATACTTAACATTTTTCATAAAGAAGAATATACTTCCGAGTAATGGCTAAAGTGACGTTCCTGCACCCCGATCTGGGAATCGGTGGTGCTGAACGCCTCGTCGTTGATGCCGCTTTGGCTCTTAAAAGCAAAGGCCACGAAGTCAATATCGTTACCACACATCACGATCCGAGACATGCGTTTTCGGAAACCACCGATGGCACGATACCGGTCATCGTCGTTGGAGACTGGCTACCGAGACACATATTTGGAAAATTATTCGCTCTTTGCGCTTATTTACGAATGGTAAGTTTCACACAAACAGAAAAAAACACAAACATAGAATTGCCCATGACGATCACTCGTTAAACCCTTCGAGTGCATTCTGGGTCGTTTTAATCCGAACAATATTTTGTTACCGATTCTCCGGCATTTAATGGCAATCTTTTGGTCTTTCACTTACGTTTTCGTCAAAAAACAAATTCGGGCCCAAAAAATATGAACAATTTCATACATGGGTCAGATAGACCCAATATGAATAAATTTCAATTTCCATCCAACAAATAATTCAAATGTTGAAAACCAATTTCAGACATACGCAGCGATTTGCATATACTTTCTCGGTCTCCAGCCAGACATAGTATTTTGCGATCTTGTATCCGTCTGCGTGCCAATTCTCCGCCTATTTGTCGATTACGTTATATTCTATTGTCACCATCCGGATCAGTTGTTGACGGATAACAAAGGTTACTGGAAATCATTGTACCGAATGCCGTTGAACTACCTGGAGGAGGTGACGACTGGCAAAGCGGATAAAGTCCTCGTCAACAGCATTTACACACTCTCGGTGTTCAAAAAAACTTTCAAGAATTTGACAACGGAGCCAGAAATGCTTTATCCCTCGATAAACACCAAATATTTTGACGACACGCAGCCGATTAGTCTGGACGAAGTTCTGGATCGCAAATTGCCGCAGGATGCGATTATTCTTTTGTCGATAAATCGATACGAAAGGAAAAAAAATTTGGGTCTGGCGATTGAGGCGCTTAAGGACCTTGGCAAGGTCATGGACGAGCGAATTTACAAAAAAGTTTTTCTCGTCATGGCTGGTGGGTATGATCAAAGGGTCCAGGAGAACGTCGAGCATTACTCTGAGCTCGTCAAGCTGACAAAGCAATTGGATCTCGAGGAGAAAATTATTTTCCTCAAGTCGCCGTCGGACGTTGCTAAAGTTTCTCTTCTCGTTAATTGCGCCCTCTTGATTTACACACCGGGCAACGAGCATTTTGGCATCGTTCCCCTCGAGGCGATGTACTGCAGGAAGCCAGTGATCGCTCAGGACTCGGGCGGCCCTACAGAGTCTGTCGTTGACGGGGAAACGGGCTACCTCGTTGGACCTTCCTCCGAAAAATTTGCAGAACGAATCGCGACACTTTTGAATGATAAAAAATCATTAACTTCCTTTGGAGAGGCCGGACACAAAAGATTCTGTCAAACATTCAGCTCGAAAGCCTTCACCGAGCAGCTCAATGCTCTCATCAACAATGCTCTACTTATGACCGTCATCAAGTCGACAAACATGCACATGACGAGATTGAACGATCAGCTCCATCGTAAATTAGAAAAATTGTGAAATCTAACGATTCGCTCCTTTTGATTATTTCCGAAGCTTTTTATCGTCCGATTTTGAGGCAACGATCGAACCACGTGGTGGATTAATGAATGATTCCTACATGTTAACATTTTTTCCAGCCGAAACAGTGATAATCCATTTTGCATTTTTTTCACCTCTTACGAGTGGAACCCCAAAGACGAGTTTTCACGAAAAACTCCATGTGTATAAACAGAAAGTAGCGAAATGAAAAAAATATATATTTTCTAATGAGAATCGCTAAAAAAGTTTCTTGCGACGATTTTTTTCGTATGTGCACATCCAAGTGAGGAGTTGACACAACGGGACGAAGAAAAGGTAGAAACTGTCGATAAAGTGGGAAAGATCCGGTAAAATTTGTGAGCAAAGTTCGAAAAAGGGAATGAACTCAAGGGAGGAATTTCGTTGCAGAAACAGTCGATAAAATAGTTGCAGCTTCCCGAACTGGAATAAGATTTTTCTGCTTGCCCCTCTGTCGCTTACAACCACGTGAACTGTACAGTGGGTATTGGGGACCCAAAGAAATGAAATTTCCATGGATACAGTAGTTCGTCGATTTCTTCCACGAATAATTGATCAATTTTCCGTGTTGAATAACAAATTTGCATTAATTTTTTTCATCTCGAAAAAATCTTTCATTTCCTGTTGTTTTTTTTTTCTCAGGAATCAATCGACGAAGTCGTGACCCCGCGTATGATAGGAACGAGCAAGAAAACTACTTCGCAATGTCATTCGTGTCGCATCGCGGTGACGATGCGAGGGGGCTTTTGCGTTTGTCTGTGGATAGATGGTCGAGGTAAATGGCAGAAGGGCCGAAACGATCTCAAAGCCGACGTATATATATGCATGTATCTCCGGGAGGGATGTAAAGGTATTATATACTTTATACACATACGGGAATAGGTCCTTGCCAGAGGTTCACCATGGGACCCAAGCTCGTCCCTTAAATATTTAAAATATGATTTGTCCGTCGGTGAACGCCAAGCCCCTGCCATTTATATACGGTTCATACTCGTAGCTTCAGATTTGTACGTACATAACAAACACACACACACACACACATGCGTGTGCAGAGACTAGCGGTTCCCTGAACCGAGAGCTCCGGAGAGAAAAACGAAGTAGTTGATTGAGAGCAAAGAAGAAGTTTTAAAAAACGTTTGGAGTTTCATTCAAATTCGATAGGATTATTGTAAATTTCATTTTTTTTTTTGCATCTGAGTCTGCAGCAAACTAGAAGGAGCTGTGAGAAAAAAAATGGACGTTCGACATTTATTCAAGAGAATAATTTAGTGAAGGTATTTTTCTAGGCAGGCTCGTTTTCAACTTTGCAGAGTTTGAAATAAATTGACCACAAATAAAAGGTGGAATTTGTGAATTCCGAGTTTTTAGTCTATTTTTTAAACGAAAAAGAGTGCGAGAAAAATTCAGGATTTTCTCATCCCAACTGCGAACGTTTTTTCCGAGATTAAGGGACGCGCTGGGGAAAAAGCCGGAAGAATAAGTAGGAGAAAGACAATTCGGTAGAATAATTTGCGCTGATAGGGACGTGTGAGGAGATGGTTAAGGGGAAAGGCAGAGAAGAGAGTTTGAGAGGGCGCAAGGAAAATGGTAGATGAGTTGAAAAAGGGGGAAAAAAGGGATGCTCTTGTATATGTAGAATTGAAGGTGGGGCGCTATACCCAATGGTGCACTTCCGTGAGCCCCGGTCTCGGAGCAGCAAGAAATCCACTTGCTCGTATACTCAACGATTCTCTGTGTATATGTACGATATAGACAGTTTACATTGAATATAAATGTATGTACACGATCTCGGTTGTATATAAGCGCGAATGGAAGGAAATTTTTTGATACCCCGAAAGCCCCTGAGCTCTGATTTCGCTTTATAGCAGTCGTTTCCTCGAATTAGGATGGCAGCCAACACGCGCGTACCCTGGAGATCGAGAGGGATGAATAAGAAAATTCACCAATCACTCCGATCGAGGATTCCATCCTATTTTTTTCTTTTCTCCTTTCGTTCAATATTTTTTCCGACCAACCGTTCGATTACAAATGCATCAACGAACTCCGATGATAATGTTGACCCTCAGTAGACACACATGGGTCTGGGGGGCCCAGCCCATTCAGGGGATGGCGTGAATTTCTTGTTATTCGTATAGATCACCATTAAATAATGATAGGAACAAATTATTTCCATCTATCATTGAGTGCAGGCTCTTCTATACATCGAAAACTACTTTCCTGAATTTTTTCAGATTTTTGAAACGAGGCGAGGTTCAGTAAAAAACGGCAGAACGCCCCAGACCCATGTGTGTCTAGGAAGGTGCCTTAATTGTAGTGTGTCGACGGAGTGTTAATTCTGATTTTTGCATTTCGTTTTGTCTGACGAACTAGAACATGAGGATTTTCTATTGTTTTCCTTTGTTACGTCATTTTTATGGAATAAATAATAAAGTCGAGCAGGGCGAAGCGAGCAGGGAAAGAAACAGACTATTAATCATTTGCGATCGCTCGTTCACTGTTGCATTCGAGTGCACGAGAGAGTGAGCGAGGAAACGTCATCACGAGGGCATAAGGCATTATTGATATAAATAACGACGGATGAAATTTTTTTCTTATTATTATTCGTATTGAATATGCTGAGAGGGGCGAGTCAAAAATGGGGCTTGCTCCGAGGGGCCTGGAAATTGATATACTTACAAGCTGCGTCCTTCCAAAAGCGGTTAGCGTTGCAATTTTCACCCCTTGTTGAGAAAAAAACAACAATGATGATAAAAAAAAAAAAAAAAAAACGAAAACACTTGTCGAACGAGTTAATCCCGACCCTCTGTCGGTCAACGAGTAAACACACTGTTATCCAAATATTATAATGTACCAGTCGCGAGGGTCCATAACGAGGATTCAAAGGGTGAAATCGTCCGAGGGTGCGTGATGAAATTAATCGAGCGTAAAAATCCATCCCTGGCTCTTAACCCCTTCATGAGTTTCGTACTTATTCGCGTATTATTTGGAGCAGCTCGTTTCGTTAAAATTCTCTACGATTTCGGCTTCGACAATCGTGTAGAATTTTTCTTCGTCGATCAAACGATTTGAATTTCCGAAAAAGCTGATTTACTTAGGTTAGAAATTTTTTCGAAAAATTGCTGCATACGAGGCTACAGCCTCGAAGGAAGTAACCGAGTAACAGAGAATTTCGTCAGCAAGAACGAAACTATAAATATAATTGACTATCTCGGCTGGATATACGTTTGTTGGCCATCAAATGCACTGGATTTAATAGCATATCGTAGTCAAACAGGATTATCTCGTGGATCTAGCAAGTGTAAACGGTGCAGTAAATCCCAGCAAGGTGCCAGGCACATGTACACAAAAATATATACGTAGAGCGATCGGAACGGCAGCAAAACGAGCTTATGGGGTTGGAAGGGTCAGGCTGAAGTATATATGTGTGCTGGATGATAATCCCACAGGAATCGGGGCGAATGCTTCGGGGATGGTCGAAGGGTATAACGGAACTCATCAAATCCCGATGACAAAACGATCCTATGGTTCGCTCGCTTGCCGACACATACGGTGGTACACGAGCCAAGCAACTGCCGGTGGCGCGGTACGCCACTTTGCACTTTTTTCATTTATCCCTCGCCTCCCCTTGTTCCAGCATCCCCCTTGGCTCCCTGTAAACTATAAACTATCCCTCGACATATGCTTGACGAGTGTTCGACGGCGTTAAAGTGAGCAACGTTCCCGAGAAGCCACGAATATCAAAGTGTGACTTTTTGCTCAAACCCTCGGGGCGTTTGGCCAGTAAGAAAAAAAAGGCAATAAGACACAATGATAATAAATCGTGATGCTCGATGCCAGAATTTTTAAATATCATAAAGCTGGACCATCTTGTCCCGGGGATTATCCAGTCATTTTCAGACGAATCTTTTCTCTCGAGGGCTCACCCTCTCCGCATCTCATCCTCTTTGCACTGCCTATCGAAAATCTTCCTTTTTTTTTTATTGCACGAAAAATCGTGGAGCGTGTTTGATCGATCGTCCTCGCACTGTGCCTTCCCTCTTCCCCGTCTATTCCCGCGTGCACGAGCTCCGCGGAGAGCTTCATTATTTTTCCAAGTCTTTTCTTATGTAATGTCGCTTTTTTTTTTATCATGTGTTCTCGATATCGATGCTCTAGGAAAAACGTACTTACGACTCCCTCTCGCCATCCGGGATCCTGTAGTTTTTTTTTTTTTGTTTTCTACCTTCCCCATTAAATAGCAATTTTGCTCGACCCTTTGACAACTTTGGATTGATTCGTCCGGCAGATCATCCAGGAACGAGACACGAAATCGAAATCCCTCATAATCATATTTTGAAAGTGAATATTAGAGACTCACAGAGTTCCACTCGACCAGCCTCGATCAGTTTTTTCGAAATACGAACGAAATGGTAAAGAAACGTTTTTTTTTGGTATTTAGAAAATAATAATCGTCCAGCAATTAAAAAGAAAAAAAAAAAAAAAATCTCTGTTTTTTGCGGTTTGTTGTTTGTGCCGTAAAATGATACGGCAAGTTTGTCGTACGAACGTATGATGTGAGTTGAGTGCAAGAGATGGTGGCGGTTTCCACCCCCGCGAATCGGCAACGCCCCGGTGATGCCTTCGCTTATACAGTGGGAGCCTCCCACGAGTTGGTAGGAACACAGCCCGACACAAGAGTTAGCCAGGGGCATATCCCTCTCGCTCGGAACCCCTTCTCCGCCCTCACCCCTCACAGCTCGACGCTCGTCGGTGGTGGCCAACGTAGTATTGACCCAATCTCCTTCGTCGTCGTCTCCGTCGCCGTCGTTGTCGTCAGGGATGGAGAATCCTACGGCGGAAGCTTCAAAATAGAGGAGAACGAGTACGAGAATTTGAAAAAAATAAATATTTTCCGACGCGATGGTTTAAAAATATGAAAAAATTGCATAAAATTTAGCAATTTTTTTTTCCGAGCCGCAAAGTCGTTCAGGAAAACGAATTT
Source organism: Campopleginae sp. 14b (assembly GCA_030522525.1). NCBI lineage: Eukaryota > Metazoa > Arthropoda > Insecta > Hymenoptera > Ichneumonidae > Campopleginae sp. 14b. Next base: position 94,358 of record JAPYYS010000126.1, read on the forward strand.
ATTTGATTTAAAAAAATCTCACATTTTTATTCGAGCTTCAGAAACTTCTTCGGAAATCGTCATGGCGGGCGATTGGACTGTCTAAATAAGGAGGCGTTATGGGTGTATTATAATGCAAGGTGAACAGCCACTTTCTATTGCTTGTGTGCGCGCGCCTTGCTTCACATACAAGTTTCTCACTCCCGACACCACCCTCGGCCAGGAGCGAGAAAAGCTCGTTGGTAGGAATATAGCCGACGAAAGATCAGGGGTCGTAACAGCGCGGTGCCCAACGCCTTATTGCCTACTCGCCGCATTTTCCCACCCCGCATTACCCCGCATTATGTACGTATAGATACAAGCTCGCGCAAAAGTTGCGGAGAATGCGGAGAGGATTATCGGGCTCCAAAAAGTCTTTCGTTACTTTTTCTGTCCAGCATGGATGGCTCGATGACGAAAAACATCAATAAATTATAACGGACGATGCTGAGACCGTAAAACTGGCAAAAACTGCGAAGAAACGAACGAGTCAGCGTGACGGAATTTTTATTCTAATTCCCCATCGATTTTGGAGCGTTAAATATTTTCTGCGCGATCCAATTTTATTTTTACCAAATTTTCGACATTTTTGTTTTTTTATTCGCGTAGTTTTGGGATCGAATTTCGTGAAAGACTCTGTACAGGTGTCGGGGAGGAGGCTTAACAGGTTTAGCATCCTCCGGGGGTGAGGAGAGTAGAGAGGGAAAGCTCGTCCCGTCGGGGGAATCTCATCCAAGCTGCAGCACACGCTATTCCAAGGACGAGCTTGTGAAGCACAACCGGGCTTTATGTATTTTCCATGGTGGTATGTACACCCGCACATCCATAGCCCGGTGTATTATGTATCTCAGAATTTTTCGCATCGTACAAGCGTGTCTCGCGAATTGTAGACAAACTGTACAAGAGGAGTTTGAGCTTTTCGGTTGGATGTTCAACTGGCGAGATGCTTGTCGATCGTCATGAGTTTCCGACGCTCCATGCCAGCGAAATTTGTAAAAATTTTCACACTGGGCACGATGGGAATTTTTTCATCGAACATATTGCACCAAAATTCTCATTTTTTCAAACTCGTTTGCAAGAAATTTGACGATCAAAACAAAATGCTCCATTCGACGTATCGTTTTCTCTCCCCACACTGAGCCAAAAGCTTGAGCAAGACGATATAGTAGATTTCAGAGGAAAAATAAACTTGTACATGGTGTAGCGACCCATAGAAATATCCCGGTAGCCAGAGTAAATAAGATGAAAGTTAGCTCTCCCATTCGCTGAGACTATATTTACCAAGAGTTTATCTCGTCTCTCGTATATACCACCTATACGAGAAAATGTTGCCATCTAACTCGAGATTAGCACCAGGGACGTAACTACGAACCTTCTCCGCTTGCAAAATCTCGAAAATCTTTTATTTCAACACGATAAACACGAAGGAATGTTTACTCCAAAAGTCAGAGTGAAAACTTATTGACTTATTGGCCCTTCGAGTACACACTGGGTCATTTCGACCCCGACAATTTTCGCCAACCGATTCTTCGGCATTAAAAAAGTGTTCCCACAAAAAAAAAACAAAAAAAAAACAAAAAAAATGAAAATTCACAGGAGTACAACGATTTGGATATAGCCTCGGGTCAAATTGACCCGAGATACACTCATCAGAGGTACAAACCGTTAATTAATGAAATTTAACATTTCGTAAATTGATCACGAGTAAGTGCGCCGATGAAAAAGCGAATTCGAAGAAGGAAAAAGGTTTGGAAATAGTTAAGGCTGGGTGGAAGGATAAAAAGAGACTCGATTCGCCGAGGTTACGTTCCTGAAGGTTATATAGCGGCAATATTCTTGCGGAAGCCGGATATTCTTGGGATGTAAAGCAGTATTATGCTAAAGGGGGTTGTCGGGGGTATAAATGCGAGGTTGCCAGCTTACGAGCCAGGTGGATTAATGTGTGTGAGTGTGTGTGTGTGTGTGTGTGTGTGTACGTGTAGATAATGAGGAGAAAAGTGGGAATGTGGAGGTTGAAGAAGCTGTGGGTTAACGGCTCGCTCCCCCGACCGGCTAATAAGTTTCATCCCCCGCGTAGTGAGCACCAATTATGAACTCGCTTTCGTAGCAGGGGCTTGATAATTAAAAAAATGTCATTTCCACGGAGTTTCGTGTATGACTATACAAAGACTCGGGTCTCGCGATAACGACAGAGATTTGCACGCAAATTTAAAGAAAAGAGAAAAAAAAAGAAAAAAAGTTTCTCCGATTCTCGACTTTTCGTACGAGTTCGGGAATAAAGTTTGGGAAAATACAGAGAAATAAAGACGATTGCTTCGCGTCATATGGGGAAAGTACGTGTTGGGATTCGAATGGCGCGGTGAACGCGAAGAGTCGCGCATCTGGTGCACTCGCTCATGTACTCGAGTGAATTTTAACGCTCGTATCATAAGGACATTGAGTGGATGAGTGAGAGCCAGGGTAGGGGAACTCTCGAAAGATCGTAACGGGATAAATAGATGAAGAAGCAGCGTGTGAAAGCTTTACGACGTGCCGACAAGCCTCGGCTGCTGGTGAAGAAGCTTCGAGATGATCCACACGCGAGAAAAATCGGCTTGAAAAACACAACCCGATAACCGGATGTCAAAATGTCAAAAGTCTTTTTCCCATGCCGCACGAATTCACGTGCTCCAATTTTTTTCGAGCCTCATTGTTGTATCGTAAAAGATAAAAGAACATTCAGTCAACGCCGAGCCCTTAATTTTCACGAAAATCGAATAGTCTGACGAGTTATCCAAAGAAATGCTCTCGTGATCGCCAGGTAAAAGCTCGTCGTAAAATCGTTAGGTCCAGATCTCGAGTTCTCTTGACGTGGAAGCCATTATACTGGTCTCGAATGAGAGTGAGTGAGCGAGATAACGAGGAAGATGTAGGAACCTTAATAATATCGTCGGAGCCCTCGCTTTGCTTCGAAAACTCCGAAGCACCTTAGCCAAACTTGATATAATCGAGTTAGGAAAATGGTGGGCCCGCGATTCGTTGGTGCTTGGCTGAACCCTTCGGAAACCGGAAGTACATCTCTTCATCCTTTTCCTCCGTTTTCTTGTTCCGCAGCCTCAGCGTAACTGCCAACGTGCTTGATTAAATTAGAGGATGATCGCGCCAAATTAGAGATATTAAATTCTCTCACGATCTTCCGAGAATTTCTCCGGTGGAGGCGACGGCGTCAATTTTTGGAGCAAATTGCAATTTTTAACGAAAGATATTGAAACAAAAAGAATGATACAAAATTTTTACCTGAAGCTTATTCTCAATAAATCGTAATCGTAGGATCTCGAGACTTGGCTGTACCGCAACGTTTTAGTTAGCGAGTCAAAGTTCCGTACAAATAATACCGTGTCATTCGCGTCGTAATAAAAAATAAAATAAAAAAAACGTCTACGAAAAGGAGAAAAGTTTGTTTCGACAAGGTGAAGCAATAAATAATAAAAAGATGGTAAAAAAAAAAAAAAAAAAAAAAAAACAATTAGGTCCGTGTGTCTCGTTTATCGAGGCAATTAACGACTCTAGCCCACCTCGTCTTTTGTCATCAATGGGCCAACAATTATTATTATTACTGCCATTTCCCCTCTCGCAAGATGATCGTCTCGTATTTCATTTTTTCCATTCATTTTTTTCTCGCTTCGCCTATTCACCAGGTTGTTTTTTATTTTTTTTGCTTTTTATTATTTTTTTACTTTCCTCGAAAACACGCACTCGTTCACGAACGTATACACGTTATTTTCACAAAAAACCTTTTTCCGTTCGCGTTGACTTTTTTTTATGGCGCGCAATAAAAATTGGAAAAAAAAAAGAATTGAACGACGAGTTCGAGTTTGTATAATGATCACGTTTTTTAGTGCCCGCGGTATATTGGCTCATTGATTTTTCCAGATTCTCCAATAAGTGCGGAAAAAAGTTGTCGGTACTTTGGGCGCGTTTAATTATAAAAATAACAACTACGCCAGAGAATCATCATCAATAATAATTCTCACGTTATAAATAAATCTATTTGGGAAAAAACAAAATTCAACTCCGGAAATAGTGAACGAGAACGTTCCCTTGCTACTTGAAACTTGTGTCTCATTCCGATTGCTTACCTCTTAAGTGCCCCGTCTAATTCGATTCTAATCCGGGCGCTCTCGTTTTTTTTTTACACTCATTTTTTCCCTGTCCTTCTTTCTGTAGCTGCCGCTTTAATATATTTTTATAAAAAACGAAGGAAAAAAAAAAAAAAAAAAAAACATTCCATCAAAATCCAAAGGTGTGGGATTTGTCGTATCTTCCTCGAAAATCGACGAAACGCTCATTTTCAAGCGAAAATCGTCGAAATCAACCGTTTTTTACCAACTCGAACGAGAAACCCGACTATTGGACGAAACTTGAGGACGAACTTTGATTTTCGTCAAAGATTTCTGAATCCAAGCACAAAA